>ML837200.1:0-10577 GCA_009831015.1 Picea engelmannii | reverse complement strand
TCGAGAAGAGAAATTTTTTTCTTGTGTGAAAAGAGTTTCAACAACAAAAACAACACCCCCAATCCTCTTACGAAACAATACAATATGTTTTTCTAGACAATTTGGTTAAAATTTGTCTTATTAAGTAAGAAGTCTTGAGTTCAAGTCTCTCTTTTGTTACTTTGTTTTTTAAAGTTCATGCTAAAATTGTAAAGTGTATTTCACTTCAAGTATAAAAGTTAATCACTATAAGTAGCTTTAATAAGTTATTTTAGAGTTATTTATTTTTCATGAAGTAACTTCATTATAAAAGTGATCCCCACTTCTCTTTATAAAAGTGGGTCAGTTCATAAAGCAACTTACACCACCACGTGGTCCTTTGGTTACCATTTATGCCTTTTTTTAAAAGGGCATAACTCTCACATCCGAAGTTCGTTTTCAGTGTCATTTTTTTTTTAAACCACCCAACTTTTTGAGATCTTTCCATCCAGAACATCAGTTTCAGTTTTTATATCCATATTATCTAGATATTTAATATGGCTTCTTCCAGTAATCTTTTGCTTACTAGCACCAACTACTTCCAATGGAAATCTCATATGGAATATTTATTAAGAAGTAAAGGCTTGTACTATATTACCTTGGGAAATGAAAAAGAACCCATTGATGATGATAAGAAATTCAAATGGGCTAATAGGAGTGACAAAGCATGTGAACTAATCGAAATGTCCATCTCTCCTAATTTAAGGTTCCACCTTAAAGAAATTGATAACCTCGAAGAAGCTTGGGAAAAGATTGAATCTGTGTTTGGTAAACTCAATATTTATTTAAGCACAACAGTTAGAAAGTCAAGTACTGACCTTAATTCCAAGTGATTTTTCTTGCCTTGGAGACTATCTATCTAAGTTTAAAACACTCATAATTTTATGTGAAGAATGTGAGATAAAAATGGAGGAAGAGTGTTGCATTTATCTTATTCTTTCTAAGCTAGGTAGTGCATATTATGTGTTTGCATCTACCATTTATGCCATGAGAGAGGCTCTAGGGAAAGCTTATCAAAAACCAACTCTTCATTCATTTTGTGCTTCTTTGATTAGAGAGGAAGATAATCTTGTACAACTTGGAGTGATCAACATTGCAGGTATCTCCAACAAATCCTTAGTTTCCTAGTACAAAGATAAACCCAAATATCCTAAGAAGCAACATCCTCACTACAACAAGCAAGCAACATAAGGGTCTCAAACCCGCTCAGACAACTTCATCTCCTAATGGTGACAAATGAGCAAAATATAAAAATAAGAAGACTGACAGAGATTGCAACTTCTATGATAAAGATGGTCATGGTGAGTCCAAATGTTTCAAAAATATGGAATCTTTAGAAGCAGCGATGAAGAAGCACAACATCAATATTGATTCTACTTATTCTTCTTCTTCTTATGGACTTGCTCTTTTCTCTTTTGTTTTCACCTTAAATACAACTTCTACTTTTTCTTTTGATGAGTGGCTTATTGATTATGGAGCATCTTATCATATGGCTAAGGATAAAGACATATTTTCTGCTATAAATGAATGTAACACCAAGAAAATATTTGTTGGTGATGATAGATATCTTAGTGTTGTAGGATCTGGAATAGTTCAAGTAGATAATGGTCATTTCAATGATGTATTATGTGTTCCAATTCTTTCTTGTAACCTTCTATCAGTATATCAAATCACTCATTCAGATGAAGGTAAAACCGTAGATTTTTCACCTCACCAAGTTGTAATCAAGGATCTAAAATATCTTAAGCATGTTCTTGCAACTGGAAATGTTGATGATATTACCAAGTTGTACAAGTTTTGAAAACTTTGGGTCATCATCTTTTCCATCAGTATTTTTTGCTCATAGCGATGACTTGAGAAAACTTTGGCATGAGAGGTTTGGTCATCTAAATTATCGCTCATTGCAACAACTATGTAATCAACAGATGTTGACTGGTCTTCCTCCTGTTTCATGCAGAGATGGTGCTTTTTCCGGTTGTGTTCTCAACAAACATCATCAGTACAATTTTGACAAACGTGTCTCTTGGCATGCCTCGATCCCTTTGCAACTTGTTCACAATGATTTGTGTGGTCCACTTTCTTCTCCTTCTTTTTCTAGGTGCAAGCATTTATTAACTTTCATTGATGATTTTTCCAGACGTACTTGGGTTTACTTCTTAAAACTTAAGAGAGAAGTTTTTAACAAGTTTTTGGCCTACAAGGCCCTTGTAGAAAAGCAATATGGACATCAAATTCAAAATTAAGAATCGATAATGGAGCCGACTATGTAAACAATAATTTTACAAGTTACTGCACTACACAGGGCATCCAAATACTACACACTATTCCATATACACTACAACAAAATGGTGTTGCTGAGAGAAAGAACCGCACATTAAAATAAATGGCTAATTGTATGATCCAATCTAAGGGATTAAGTCTAAAGTATTGGGTGGAAGAAATAAACTATGCAAATTACATAGTCAATCGCACTCCCACAAAGGCTCTTAAAAATATAACACTGAGAGAAGCTTGGACTAAAGTTAAACCAGATGTAAGTCACTTCCATGTATTTGGCAGTATAACATGGGCTCACATTGCAGCCTAAAAGTGAGAAGTGTATATTTGTTGGTTATTATGAAGATGTCAAGGGTTATAGACTTATTCAACCACATTGTAATGAAATTATTATTAGAAGAGATGTTAAATTTGATGAAAATGTCTTGGCATGTGAACCTAATTCGACAATTGTGCCATCTTCAACCTACAAGCCGTCTTCGGCATTTGTGCCTCCTTCGGTTCCTATTCTGGTTTCTTCTTCAGATGATGACAGTGAGGATGAAAATCCACCTCTTCCTGCTCACCTTCCTCCAGATGATTCCTTTGAACCTAAACCAACACCAGTTCCACCACTTCCTATATGGGTTTGTTCAACACGAGAAGTAGCTGGTGGTATTGTTGGTGATCCTTAAGATCAGTGTCAAACACGTTCACAGTTCTAGTGAGCCTCTTCTATTTTGGATCAAGTTTCAGAGACTCATGATCCAGAGACATTTGCAGAAGCTTCAGGTCATCCAAATTGGGATACAACAATGAATGAAGAGTATAGTTCTTTAATGGTGTATAAATTTTCCCCCAAAAATGCACGATTTGAGAGATATTGATGTATTTTTTACGAGGCAAATTTCAGGTGGCGAAAATTAATAGTGACGCCCAGATTGTTCATTCATTGTATAAATATATGAGAAAGTTCAGAGCCAATGGGATCCAAGAATTGGAGAGGAGGATTTTAATCCTTTCTCTTTCGTATATTATTTCTTTTGTAAACTTTTTATTTCTTTTCAGATGGAGTAATAGATGGCTGGAATCTTTGGGAGAATGGACAAGTATTTTCAAAGAGGAATATGGAATTCTAGGTTGCTTAATGGCTTTTTTCCTGTGAGTAAAATGGTTTTATTTTCATTATAATATCTTCATATTCTTTGAATAATCGATTATGCATTGATTTAAATAGCTTTAGTCTTTTATATCAATACATGGTTAATTATTATCACTTATGTATTAATTTTTTCCAATCTTTAAAGTCTATTATCCAAAAAAATTCTTCCAGGACTACAGAATGGATAAGTGATTCCAAAAACTTAATAGAATGACACATATGCATTTTGTCTTTAGCCTTTTGTTTATAATGTTGTTATTTATGTTTTTTTTAATCCTGTTACATGTGCATGTTTGATATATTTAGATTAAATGATTTGTGATGTGTAGGAGGTTTATATTATAAATACCATCTATCATTTGCTTCATCAAAATACAAATGTTGTGATTATATCTTCGATTTAAATAGTAGGATTTATCTTTGAGTTTTAAATTGAATGATAAAATGCATAGATTGCTTCCAGATTTATCTTGTTGTAATCATGTATAATTATGAGATCACAGGTTTATGTTTGTGTTTCCTTTTCTGTCATTAAAACCGAAGTTGCCAATACATGTTCTGAATTTATTTAGAACAGTCATAAGGTTCATTGCAGATTTGTCTCTTGGACATGGCAATTGGATGTTCACCACTCATGCAGATGCTTGGATACACCTCACTAATTCATTGACAGGGTAGCTTCTTTGTATTTTTCTATCATTTACATATCATTGAAACTAGAATGTATGGTTCAGCTTTGACTATACACGTGTTCATGTTTCATTAACTTTTTTGCAAGTTTCTTTAAATTTATAAAATAAAAACAATAAATATTTTTATGTGCTTTCTTTATCTGCTTCCTAGAAGCAATCATTTTTCACATCGATTTTCGTAAGTTTTGATTAAAACTTGCAGCTTGTAAATCATGTAAATAAACAAAACTTGTATATCTTCTTCTTAAATACAACTACTATAGTTACATTAGAACATATGTACATATATATAATGTGTTTAGTAATTAGTTAGTTATTTCAGCTCTTTTATTTATTTTATTTGTTTCTTCTAGGAATTTTAGATTGGCCAATGGAGCCATTAAACCCGTCAGAATGAGTTACACCAAACGGCTTGGGTTATTTAGACAACCCCGGACTGGACTCGCTCTTCCAGTTGACGGACGATCAATTTCGCCCGTCAACAAGACTTAGGTTTTTTGCACTATTTCCTTGGCCTCCATGTTTTGCAAACAAATGAAGGAATTTTTATTTCCCAGTCTAAGTATGTTTGTGACCTTTTTTGTCACTTTCACATAGATGATTGTAAACGATCCCCTTCTCCCTTCCAGTCTGGAGTCAATATTATTGCCACCTGTACTTCTCCTGAAGTTGATGCCACCTTGTACCATCAGTTAGTTGGTATCCTCTTATACTTGACTCATACCCATCTTGATCTTTCCTTTGTTGTTGATCTTGTTTCCCGGTATATGAAAACACCCCATGAAAGCCATTGGAAAACAACTAAAAGGATACTTTTCTATGTTTGTGGTACAGTTCAGTTCGAGATACATTACAGTTCAAGGTGGACTCCTTTATTGGTTGGTTTCACTGATTCAGATTGTTTCGGAGACCCTGATGATCGGAAGTCTACTGCAGGTTATGTTTTCAGCCTTGGTTCAGAACTTGTCACTTGGGCCTGTAAGAAACAACATGTTATTGCACTTTCTTCCACAGAAGTACCGAGTAGCGATAAATGCCAGTCAGGAAGCCTTGTGGCTTTGACAGATCCTTCCAGAGTTTGGTTTCCAGCAGCAGCATCCGACCAGCCTTTGGTGCGACAATCAGAGTGCCATCAAGATCTCCAAAGACACAATTCAACATCAGTGTAGAAAACACATCGAGCTACACTTGCACTTCATCAGAAAGATCATTCATGACCAAGTTATTGAAGTTATATTTTTCCCTACAAAATATCAAGTTGCATACATTTTCACAAAGTCTCTTACAGAAGCAAAGTCTTCCAAACTTTGATCTATGTTAGGAGTTCAGGAAGTTGTCATTAAGGGGGGATAGGATCTAATGCCTCCTTCATTATCCTATTGTGTCAACATTTTAAATCCTTCAATATTATCCCAAGTTGTTCTTAAGGGGGGATGTTAGGATATTTAGAAACTTAGGATTTAGTTAAGATCTACTTGGTCTAATGTGTTGTTGGGTAAAAGTGTGTTTCTTTAGTATGCATTAGTATGCATTTGTAGTTAGGAAATCTGACGGTCATGATATGCTCTCGACAAAGAGTGATATGATGGTTCATATTATCCTTGATCTTAATGGCCATTGATTTGTGTATTAACACCCGATTGGTCTATGATCTCTATTTAATGAGCATGGAGGGTCATTTTTCGATAATCGATTGTGAGAAAATCTCTTGTAAAATCTCTCTGTAATTTTTTTCTTTTGCATTAATAAACTGTCCAAGTGGTCGCATTGGTTGGGGCTGTGGATGTTTCCCCATAGGGGTTTTACCACATCAAAACATTGATGTGTTGATATTTGATCTGGTTGTGTGAGTGGTTACTAAAGGTGTTCATCCTCTATTGGAATACTTGTATTGTCGAACAATTTTCCTATAATAATGGGTATTAGGCCTCATTGAAAATGAGTTCTTTTGAAGAATTGTATGATATAAAATGTAACACTCCAGTGAGTTGGGATAATCCAATAGACAAATCAATTGTTGGGACAGAATTGTTAAAGGAAATGGAAGATCAGATGGTAAAGATAAAGTTGAATTTAAAAGCTACCCAGGATAGGTAGAAAAGTTATGTAGACTGGAACAAAGTTTTCAAAGATTTTAAAGTGGGATAATATGTGTTCTTAAAATTAAAGGAAAAAAGAAGTTCAATAAGATTAGGAAGTTGCCCGAAGTTGGTAGCAAGATATTATGGGCCTTTTGAAATATTAGAAAATATAGGGCCAATTGCATACAAGTTGGATTTGTATGCATCCATGAGAGTGCATAATATATTTCATGGGTCATTTTTATAGAAATATGTTCTTGATCCTAACCACATAATTTATTGGAATGTGATCCAGGTGGAGCAAGAAGGGTATTTCCAGGTGGAACCAATATGCATCCTGGACCAAAAATTCAAAGTTCTCAGGAACAAATCCATAGGACTGGTAAATATTCAATGCACCTGCTACGGACCTAAAGATGCTACATGGGAGCGTGAAGAAAACATGTGGGCATGATACCCACAAATGTTTTATAGTCTTGAATAAAACGTAATGAAAGACTCCATTTTGAGAAGCTAAAATTATGGAACCACATATCTGAGTCCTAGCCAACTCCATTGGCGACCTTGATAAAAGAATGGCTCATTCCTTAGGTTAACCTTGATAAACAGATGGAAAATCCCTTGGATTATCCCTGATAAATGAATGGAGCATTCATTGGGTCGACGAGTTGAAAGCAACATGATATTTTGGTTGGAGCTACTGCTGAAGTTGTTAAATTACATAATTTTATTTCTAAGTATTGTGATGTAAATTTGCATATATGTATATTATCATAGAGTGCACCGAGGATGGTGCACAATTGTAGGGGATGAGGAACGTAACATCCCCACTATAATCCCCAGTTTAATTAATGCTTATGTATATATAATATGTGTCTACGACCAAGCGATGTAATATGTGAATTGCATTCCCTTGTTTTATTAATAAAATGTGATGTAAACTGCTAAGGGGGGAATGGATAATAGATGGGGGATCAATTAATACAAAATAGGGGGGAGTGTCTAGGATAATGGCCAAGAGGGATCCAAGGGGGAAATACCCATGTATATTAATTCAACCCACTTTCCTAATTTTTCTATTTGTATATGAATCTTCCCATTTCTGATTGAGTGTTCTCAAATACAATCATTTAATACATCCCAAACTTATTGAGAACATGGATGTTGAGTACAATCAACTTGGGGGAAGAGTGTGTGTCAAAAAAGGAAATCCAAAGAGAGGAAATTTGTATGGGTTGGGGAAGAAATTTTTAGTTAGTCAAGTTTTTGCATGAGAAACAAGGAGAGAGCAAGAAACAAAGCTTTAAGTTGATGCAACCATGGAGGGAAAATTATAGAGAAAGATGGAGCATAATTGGAGTGAATTGTAGCTATAAAAATAAAGATCCAGGTTTTTAGGACTAAAGAGTGAACTCTTGTGTGAGTTGAACTAAAAAAACAAGTGTTTGTTGTTGGTTTGTTGATAGTTTTCCTAGCAACAATTTTCCCTTGAGTTCTCGATTGAGATATTCCTAGCTACCTATGCCAGAGAAACCATGATAAAAGGATGGCACATTCCTTGGGTTAATCCTGGTAAACAAATGGTACATCCCTTGAGTTTTCCTTGAAGAAGGAATGGTGCATTCCTTGGATTGAACAGGGAAAAAGGAAGAGAGTTGATCGAAAATTGGGATAGTTGTGGGAGAATATCAGTTGGGTTGAGAGTTTTGTGAGCTATGAGTGGACTGTGAGAGACCACCCTCTTTTGTGGATTGCTAGCGTTAGCTCGGGGGTGACTGGATGATGAGATTTGGAATAGTAATTCTATGGCTGAGTGGAACGTCCATCCCAAACAGTTGGTTGCACAACTGTTGTGAAAGTATAAGTGTTTTATCATGTTGTTATGTTAAATTATGTATTTAATTGTTGTGCATGAACTCTGTGTATTTGGAAGTGATTTATATGTTGTATGAATGAGTTTTTTAGCTCCATTTTTTGTTGATTATTAGCATGTGGTAGATGCATCTATTTTATGGTTGTATACAATAGCTAAATATGTTTTAATTTGTAGCTATAAGCTACAGGAAATCAACTAATTGTAAATGAATTAATTTAGTTAGCAAAAATTTTGTTTTTAGGAGCATTTTGCATCGTAATGTCACTCAGATGGGTTGGGGGAAATTACACCATTTATATAGACTTTATAGACATGACATAAATTTTACAATGTTTTGTATATACAAAGAAGTTACCCTTTTTTTCTAACGCAAGATCTCTCACTGCAAATTGTGGGGTGAATCCATTGATCCAGATTGTTTTCAGCACGGAATGAGAGTGAAGATATAATAAATAAATGCACAGAGATATATCAGATATCCAATAATATATATATATATATATAACCATAAACAAAAAGATAAAGTAATATACAATTTCTATTAATGAGCGAAATGTACAAAATTGTAGAAATGCATAGTGAAACACTGGCCAGAATGGTGGCATCTTATCTCTTAGAAGAGATGTGAAGGCTACGTTCATTTGAAAGAAGATGATTATTACAATGAGGCTCCAAAGGATTTTTTAACATAATGAAAATACAAAACCCTAACCCTAGAAGATGAAAAGCCAACGGTCTTTTGGACCTCGTTTTGGGTAGTTTGGTGTATCAACTTCCTGGGGGCGTAACTTTGGCATACGATCTCCTTTTGGGGCACATGATATCTTGTTGGAAAGGTATCAATGAGGATTCATTAGATTCTTCAGCTATCATTGAGGTGGAAAATCATGAAAAAACTTCATTTAGGCCCTCAAAATGGCCCTAGAAGTTTCATAACTGAAAAACTGCTAAAAATAGTAAATTGTGAGAAGATTGTTTTGATCCAGTTGGAATAGGTGGGTGGACACAGATATCCACCTGGATCAATACTCCCTCTTTAGGAAGCAATGTTCTCCATTGCATTGAGCTCCCGGGGGAAAGGAGAAATCATTTGTTGAATCTAAACCTCGGTGATCTGTTTTCCTTGCTGGAGAAGTTACGCTACTTAGCTTGTGGAAGGCTATTGAAAACCTAATGTTGGAAGGGTTGGACCTTTGTAACCAGTCTGGCTTCATGAGATTAATATGTGTAGAAATGAATCTTTGCACTTTGCTTCAATCTTTTTGACCTGCCTCTACTGGATAGAGGGTGTTTGGATAGAGGCCGTAGTGGTTGCAATGTCCTTTTGTTCACCTTTTGAACAGATTGTGAAGAAGCTGAATGTTGTAGTATGAGATACTACCTTGCATCACTGTTTAGGTGGAACAATAGTTGGAACTACCTATGGTATCCTATAGAGATGACCCCCCAGAGTAACAATGAAACTACGATGTTGAGACTCATAAATAACATGGCGCTTCAACATATATGGTTGGCCCAAAAGAACATCACAGACATCCAGTGGGGAAACATCACATAATAACTCATCCTTGAAGGGTTGGATGTCGTATGACAATCGACACTGCTCATTGACACGAATATCTCGTCCCTGGCGAGGCCAACCGATGTTGTATGGTTGTGGATGTGGTATTTTCGACAATCCCAATTGTTTGACGACCTTTGTTGAGATGAGGTTTTTCGATATTGCGCTATCAAAAATGACATGCAATGGAATCCCCTTCACCCACATATGTGAATGGAAGAGTCATGTTGGGGTCCTATAATTATAGGCGAATCGATTCTTCGACTGTTGATTTGGCGTTTCTCCTGTGATGACGAAGTCCTGGCTCAGGTGATTATGTTTCCTCCCTCCATTCTTGTCACTCAATCCCCCATCACCTTATTTCATCCTTCATCTACGCTGCGCCCTCACTCCCTTGTATTTTGTCAGCCTCCATTATCCCGCCACCTTCACCTGTCCATAAGAAAACAGGCTTAGGATAAACAAGAACAACAATAAAGTTAGTATAGGTTAAAATTGATTAATAAACAACTAGTTTAATAACTGATTAATTATTAATTAATTATTAATTAATCAATTATTAATTAAGTTAAAAATTTAGGTTAGTAATTAGTTAGTAATTAGGTTAGTTTTAATTAAATAAAATAAATCATAAAAATTAGCTATTAAAACAAATTAAATAAAAACAAATCATAAAAAATTAAAAAATTGAATAAAACAATTAAAAATAAAACATAAAAATATTTAAAAAACAAAACATATAAATAAACACAAAATATTAAAAAAAACATTCAAAAAAACATTAAAAAACAAAAAGTAATAAAATATATTAAAAATTAAAAAATATAATATAAAAAACAAACATTAAATATAAAACAAAACAAATAAAACCAAAAAAAAACATAAAAAACACGTATCATATAATTTAAAACTAAAACTAAAATAAAAAACA
>ML837199.1:24209-38600 GCA_009831015.1 Picea engelmannii | reverse complement strand
CCAGGGCCATGCTCAAGTCACTCCTGCTCTCGGTACTCCATGTCTAGGACCATGTGGGCCTCGAGACATGATCTCCTAGTTATCCCTAGATATCGGGGATAACAAGGCCATACACATCCAACTGTGTCTCGCAAATATCTCAACACATGCTTCACAGCCACCCAATGTATCTACCTCGGTTGACTCATGAACAGTGAATTCACTACATAGCAAATATCTTGTCTGGTGTTAACCAGATACATCAATGATCCAATCAGTTGTTGATACATAGTCGGATCAATCAAGTTTGAATCGAAAGAAGACTCACTCAGTTTCTTCAGATTCGTCACCATCAATATGGTTATGGACTTACAGTCCATCATCCAAATCTCCTCAAGATCTCAACTGTGTACTTCCCCTGACTCGGGAAGATCTCATTAGTTCTCTGCCACACCTCAAGTCCCAAGAATTAATGCATCATGCCAAGATCCTTCATATCAAATTCAAAGGCCAACTCATGCTTGCAACAAGCAATGAGATGCTCTACTCCAGTGAGAAATAAATCATCAATGTACATGATCAAAATCAGGGACTCACCATCAACAACCTTATAGTACAGGTTGGCATCAGCAACACTCTTACCGAAACACAAACTCATCAGGTATCCATCAATCCTCGCATACCAAGCACGAGAACATGGGACTCCTTCCCATGCATCACGAAACCATCTAGTTGCTCGATATACACCTCTTCCTCAATCTTGCCATTGAGGAAAGATGTCTTCATGTCCATTTGAAGTAATCTCCAACCCAAGCAAGTGCAATAATCCTTTGAATGGAGGTATATCGAGCAACAAGAGCAAATGTCTCCTCATAGTCTATTACCTCCACCTGAGAGAATCCTCTGACCACAAATCTCGCTTTGTGCTTCTCGATGCTCCTGTCAACTGCATGTTTTATCTTATAAATCCACTTGGAAGTCCCCACAAACTTCCCTTTAGGTCTCGGAACAATATCCCACACATCATTCTTCATGATGGACCAATACTCCTCCATCATGGCATCTCTCCATACTGGTTGACTCGATGCCTCTTCATAAATAAAAGGCTCAATGATGTGGCTCATAGCTGCACCATAGCTCGAGAATCTCCGAGGTCTCTTACTTTTTCTGAAAGTAGCACGAGGAGTGCATATCTCTCTGATTCCTGCAGAGTCTGAATGAGCCCAGGCAGGCCTCTGTCAACCTACTGCAATATCTCTAGGAACATCAACAAGATGTACTGGATCAAATGGATCAACAGGCTCAACTGTCTCCATGGGCTCAACGGGCTCCCTCTGAACTATTGAAGGGTGAGGGGGAGAAGACACCATCTCCTCCTGCGTCTCACTGTCAATCTGCATGTGAGATTCTCTAGATCTCATGAAGGCTACCTCCTTCTCAAAGAAGAAACATCCATTCACACCTCAATCTATCTCTGTCCTGGGATGTAGATCTGATATGCCTTCGACGATTCACAGTAGCCAACAATTGTACCCTACCTGACTGAGAGGTCTAACTTCGTCCTTTTCTCCTTGGATACATGAATGTAACCCAGACACCCAAATATCCTAAAGTGTCGAACCTATCACAGTAACTGCCATTGTCTCATCCATGAGACCAGATCCACTCAAGGAAGCAATTGTCATAGGCCCACACAAATATGAATGCACAAAGTCCAAAATCCCCTTGGATCTGTTGCCACTGCTCGAAAAAGATTCCTTGGCATTCGTGCCAAGAGCACAATCTCTGCAAATGTCATCATGCTCAATACGAAGCTCTGGAAGACTCGTCACCATCTTCCCCAAAGCAAGAAGAGCTCTACAATGAAAATGAGCAAGTCTCTTATGCCATAACTGGTTGAATTGTCAATCTATACAAACTATGGTCAGACTACTTCATGTCTCAAACCAGAGATTATCCAATGAGTTGCTTTCTGCAATCGTCACTATAGCTTCCTCTCAGAGCTATCACTAGTGACATGCCTCCGAGGTAACCTGCCCGGAACAAGAACAACAACGTTTCCATGGCAACCTCCATGGAATTTACCAATATAACCTGCTCGAAACAGATAACAAAACAAGAATATCTCCGAGAGGGGAGATAAACAAATACATCTCTAGTATTATGTGGTTAGTATAATGATCATAAAACAAGAATATCTCCGAGAGGGGAGATAAACAAATACATCTCTAGTATTATGTGGTTAGTATAATGATCATAACTCGAATAGATCAAAAACACAAGATCACAATGGTGCCATAACAGCTAGAGGCATATCAAAACAATCAAACCTGGAGGGTGTGTTGTTCCTCTGAATGCACTGGATCTAAGATCCCTCTGGATCTAAGTTGTTGTTTGGACAAAAGTCCCTTCTCCTGCAAACACCCTCATGATAATGATATAAATTAACATATACAAGTACATACCTCGAGCAGCAGCGGAAAATAACAACACCAGCCGGCAACAGCGACAAACCCTAAAACTTCAAAGTGCTCCAACTTGCAATCTAAAGGTAGCAGGTGATGCGCTGGACTAGGGCGCACTTGGTTGCGAAGAAAATAGGCCCAACGACCAAGGGAAAGTGCTAAAACTAGCTTGACAGGAAAAGGGGGGGGGGGCGTTGTAGTCACAAGTGCAGTTGCAGAACTGCAGCAAGAAGGTAGCGGCTAGCAGAATATGTGCTAGAAAAGCTTGTGCAATGGCTTCTTCAGGAACACTGCTCTGATACCAAGTTGAATTTTTTAATACTAGACTAATTGTAGTAAATAACTCGGATCTCAAGAAGATTAACCAAGCATAAATTACAAAACAAAATTATGTGACTGCTCGTTTTTCCATAGGCAATACTCTTTCATTGCCACCCAACCATAGGCATCCTCAAGTGCCACCCCCGAGCAGAGCATAGAGGTTATCTTGGGAAACCCTTCTACACAAGGGGAGAAAACCCAACACCATTTCTTATAGAGAAGATCCATGCCAAAGACAGGATAACCAAGAACAAGCTCTATTCACTAGAGCTAAACCAATAAGAAAGAATCCAGCAATACTTATCTCAACAAGGAGAGAACTCAGCAATGTAAACCCTATCCAAAGTGCTAGAGTACTAGTCCTCCTCTAGCGCACCACCAAGACTGAGAGATACCAACCAAACATGCACCTCCCTTCCTTCATTGGATTGTAGCAGGTGCAGCCCGCACACTTAAACTAGGACTCTAAGTGTGCAAAAAGGAGAGAGTGTGTGTAAATGAGCTAGCGTCCACTCTTATTTATACTAAACTGACCAGTGAACTTTTTCCAATGGGGCCAACTTGTCCTTTCTGAAAAATATATATTTACTTTATCTTTTCTAGCAAGCCGACTTGACTTCTTGAGCAATAGATTTCTTCTGAGGCTTCTTTAATTCTTTCAATGGTTTTCCTTTGATGTCTTGGTATCTTCTCCTATAAGAAAGGTTGTCCCAGAGGTGAATACCTCCCGCAGCTACCAGAAACATCAACAGTATGAAGGCTTGTAGTTGACTTGAGGACACTTGGGTTGAGGGTGTGATCATCTAGGTGTGTGGACTTGAAGACGCTCGTCGCTTTGGAGGAGCATTAAAGCTTTGGAGGAGGGTGTTGCACTTTGCTTGAGGAGTGTTCATGCATTCAAGCTTTGCTTATTGTATGTCATCACCTTGGAGCTAGAAATGAATCATTTCGAGTGGAGCACTTAACATGTGTGGACCTACTTGTGTAGAGATAGGTTGTTTGTAGTGGACTAGATCCACTTCATATTGTAGGCCTCCCTTACCACTCATATAAATAGAGTAAGGAGAGAGTCATTTCACATACATGTACTTATGCTCATTCATTGTCACACTTGTGTTAGAAATGTGATGAGAAAAAAGCCTCTCTCTCTCTCTCTCTCTCTCTCTCTCTCTCTCGTGTGTACTCTTTCTTGTATTATCTCTCTTTGTCTTGAAGTGCTAGGGTTCTTGCAGAAGTTCAAGGGAATTTTAGGGTGAGGGTTTTACCATAAGGATGCAAAGGAGCTAGGGTTTCTAATAAGCCCTAGGGTTATGCTTGTTGAGGAGAAGAAAAGGAGAAATTGTATATGTGCCAAGGAGGGCTTGCTAGTGGGTGCTAGCTTGTTGAAGATCTTTGGTGGAGTGACAAACTTTGGTTAGGAGTGATTGCTAGCTAGGAGTTGGTGGCTAGGGTTTTCTTCGTTGTTCTATCTAGGAATTTGGAGAGCTTAAAATTATACCTGCTTGTGATAAGCTATTAGTATGTACATGTACTTCATCTCATATATATTAATGAAGTGTTTCGGCTGTCCAATCATTGTGTACTTGCAGATTTGATTTTCAGATTGTATTGTTTTCTTGATTGGGTAATTTCCAGCACTTCTTGCTCATGCTCATTTGACATAACATAAGGCTGAAATTGTTAAGTGATCTAACATACATCTTGAAGAAGAGGGAGCAGATTTACTGCTGTAATATCCACTACAATAGAGTCATTTCATCTGTTACATGCATGAAAAAGTGTGCCCTAAGGGCTGAAACTTGCTGCAACTAAAGTACACTTGTTTGGTATCTTCTCTTGGGCTGCCTAGTAAATAGGGTTGATGTGAAGTGAAGTATGGTCCGCTGTTTTCTGCTGTAATTAATATTTCAGTTCAGCCCTAAGTCTGAAAGTTCATAGGGATTAGATTCGGAAAACCTCCGATATGAGGTGAAATTTCGAAATTTGAATTAATTGCACTAAAACAGAGATTTCTACATGGTATCAGAGCTGATTTGGCTGAAATTGCCCTCTTGGTGAACAGGGAGTTAAGTATTTCATTGTATTGTACCTAGGGGAGGTACTTGATCCAAAAATCTTTAGATGCTAATTTATTCTTTAAACACACATGTTAACATCTAACTTGATTTAGAATATTTCTTGATCGTATTGACAGCTTTGCAGAACACTTGTGAATCTTTTACTTAGCCAAAACTTCTTAAAATGATGATAATTTGCAGAACAAATGAGATAACACAGCAGAAAATAAAAGAACTCAATAAAACAAGATTTGATGACGGAGTTCACCTCTCCTAGGCTACTTTTCTGAGTCCCCTTTAACAGTGAGACTGCTCTTCATTAATCTCACATGTCAAAAATTACAATGAAAATGGACTTACAAAGCCAATCTTGAAGTCACTCTTCAATTCTGCTCCTCAAACCCAGAAACAGAGGTTACCATTGAATTCCTCTTGAAATTCTAAGAAAAATGAGTATAAACTCGACCATATTCTAAACTGGCTCAATATGACCCTCTTTACACGCCAAACGATGTACTATGGCTCTCATACATGGCAATCTGAACTAAAATTTCCGTAGACAGCATCTTAGCACAAAAATAACATCACCATCATGCTCCTCTCGAAAAAACAAGAAAAATGAGTATAAACAAGGCTATGTTTGGACATATGGTGCTCAATTGCATGCAAAACAAAACAACATCATCATGGTTCCACTCCTCGACATGCATCCCAATGCATTGTCCGTACCCTGCACAAAAATCTATGCAATCTTCTGTCTACCTCGCTATTTGTGCCCGGTCTAAATAGGGCACAGACCCAATCGTGGTCCGAACCTCTAGTTAACTGCAACATCAAGGTTAAAACCGTCCCCATGGGAATCTCCGCAACATGTGGCGCCATTGGCGAGTTGGTTAAGGCTTGGGTATGTGTGGTAGGAGGTCACAGGTTCGACCCTCATGGACCTCTCCCCCTTTGGCGCTTTGTTGTAATGTTATATGTTATGTATAGCATATAGTTTGGACAGCCCACAGATTTTGGAGTTTAACATTCAAAACATATAACTATACTCTCGCCATTTAAACTTAAACCAAACCTTAAATAGCAACGAAACCATATACGGTTAAGTCACATGCCATGGGTGTAATGGTAAGCCATTGGGATGTTGGGCGAGAGACCCGGGTTCGATCCTCCAAGCTCTAACAAAATTTTATTCGACCTTAGGCATTTAGGTCAATAGGAGACTTCCACGTGGCAATCTCTCATTGGTCCACCTGTGCCACGTGTCGATATCTGATTAGTCCACCTGGACTGTATAATTTCCCTGTCACCTTGCCAACTCAATATGCCACGTCATCAACTGCCTACCAAGTGGCACCATGTGGGGTCGCCACATCAACATCGTAGAACTTGTACGGATGTTCCACATGTCGCCCTTCCAATGGTGCCACGTGGCACCCTCGTTGACTTTTTGACCTATTTGGCCAAAAATATGAGGGCCCATAACTTTCTCATACGAACTCTGTTTGAGGCGATTTTTGCACCATTGGAAAGCTATTGTCGAGCTCTACACAATGAATTCGTTTTCAAGAGCATTTGAGACGGTCAAATTTTGAGCATTTCTGGATCCTCGTGGTCCTCTATGAGTGTACCGAATCCTCTTGGATCAGTACTTGACCTAGTTCAGGTTGATTGGGTGTGAAACACTAGGATATTACAATGAAAGTTTTAGTTGCAGCCCACATTAGCTTCTCAATTGTCTCACCTGGGTTGAACGATGATAATGCCTTACTTGCAAATGTTGCAATCTCTTCACAACCATTTGTCAAAGAGATGGGGATTTTATACAGAGTTGCCACTATGCAATTTATTCTTCAGTAACAAAGCCCTCTTCTTCTTGCCATTGTTCCTAAGAAGTGCTTGAGCCCTAGAAGGGTTGTTCTACTTCATATATTGCTGATTTTTGCTTTGAGATTTGCTTCAAACTTGTTGGATGCATACTCTTGGTCTTAGAGAGTGTGACAAGTTGGATGGATCTTCCAAGCTAAGGCTACATATGTTTATGGAGGAAGCCAAGACTTGAGAATCATTCTTGATTTGCTGAAGGATCACTTCATCCCTCATATTGCAGCTAAGACCACCCCTAAGGAGATGTTTGAAGCTTTAAATGGCTTATTTCAAAGTTCTTGTGTCTCTAGACAAATTCTCTTGTGAAACAACTTGTAATGTCCCCAGTTTTGGACATTATCACATTACGGAGTGTTATGCCCACCAAAGTAGCCAGATATGGGTGACAGCGAGTTCTGGAGATATTGAGGGGTTTTATTGGGCCCAACTTAAATCATTCATCATATTTCATCATCAGGATCCATTCCGCATAGCTTGGCTTTGGTTCCGTTGCATTCCGACAATTTCCGTAATTTTGAGTTATTATGGGTTATATTTTAATCAAATACACTAAGAAGGTCATATTGGGCATAATACTTGGAGGAACCTCTTAGTGTAATAGCTCATCGGAATCGGGAGGAATAGCAATACAGGATAAGATGATGAGAAGTGACTTTCAGTGGCCGAAGAAGCCATAAGGATGGATAAATCACTTTTTAGAGGTAAAATGGTTAATTAATTAATAAAGTGATTTAATTAAGGAATAATAAAATAAAGTAAAAGTCACTTGGAGAGAAAAGGTGAACAAGGAGGATAAAAGAGAGATAGGGGCCTCTATTCTCTCATTATGTTGTTTATCATTTTGATGTCTGGCTTCTTGCTAGAGAGCCCATGCACTTGGGGGTTTTGAGGGTTTTGACTGAACAAACCCTAGAGATCAGCTCGGTGGTGAAAGATTCCACCCAACCTGGTCCAAGCTTGGTCACGTAGGTGAAAGATTCCTCCCTCGCCATTCTAAATCAGTTCTATTCAGTTCCAGGGGCATTTGTGGAGGCAGAGCGTATTGTTGGAGGTTTTCTGCAGAGCTAGGGCGCACCCATCTTGAGAGAGTGGTTTGATTTGCTCAGAGGAGACTAGATCTTCAAGGGATCTCATTCCAGGATTGTTAGCCATCACCATAGCGCCCTTTTACAGCATTGTATGAGTGGATTCATCAGCCCATTCATTCTATCACTCAGGAGGGTGTGATTCTCTTCGGGAGGGCGTATTTTGCATAGTAGATCTTGTGAGTTGGAGAGGGAGATCACTCCCAATTGCTTGGGGTTTCATCAAAGGGTTTCTCTAACCCCCGATCTACATTTTGGCACTTGGTTTCAGTGGATTAGTGATCATATCAGTGGAGGCCGATTTCTTGGCTTGTTACAGCCAGTGAGGGGCGCATTGTGTTAGGGAGGATACCACATATCAGCTAGGGGCGAGTTGGACCTTCCATATCTTTTGGTGATCAACTTGAGGAGGCTCTTGGAAGCCTAGATCTTCATCTCTATCTTGTATCTTGGAGGCATCATCAGCCACACTTTATTTCTTATATGTATTCCAGATCTGCTCCATTTTGTATGAGGACAGCCATTGTTATGAATAAAATCAGATCTAAAGTATTTGTGGTTATTTCTTGTGTTGTTGATCTTGCATCTTGATGAGTATATTCCCTTGCTATATCTTCATTATTTATTTGCTGCAAAACACAAAGAACCAAACCCTAGAACAATTCAAGAGACTAAAATCAGCAAAGTGTTTGACAAAATACCACAACCAGAAAACTCATAAAACTCAATAAAACTCAATGTTCCAATCAGATCTGGTTGGGAACATTACACAAGTTTTCAACCATCTACATGAGCAAGACAAATACTGTGGTGAAATTCTTGGCTAGGATCACAGAGATGAGAGACCAATGCCATAGGGACAAAGGTGGAGGATAAGGAGTTGGTGTCCATTGCTTTGAATGGACTTGTACCATCTTAGAGAACTTTTGCTCAGGCTGTCTATGCTTGTGAGAATATGTCAACCTTTACGAAGCTTTGGAATGACCTTGTGTAGTAAGAGATCGGGTTGGAGTCCTATTTAGCGCAGTGAGAGGGAGTAGAAGAGATAACCCTCATAAAGAGGATGAAGAAGGGAAGCAAGAAAGGCTACAAGAAGGGTTAGAAGGAATGTCCAAGTACTAGAAAGAAAGATTGGAGTAAGGTGATGTGTGATTGGAGTAAGGTGATGTGTGATTGGAGTAAGGTGATGTGTTTTAGGTGTCACAAGATGGAACATTATGCCAGCCAATCTCTAGAGATGAAGAAAGGGAAGGCCAAGCAAAAACAGGTTGCAATAGGTATTGTAGCAGGAGTGGATGAGGATTCATCTCAATTTGAGAACACCTTCTCCATGGTTTCTCGTTTATCTTCTAACACTGTGTCAAGTGTTGGATGGTATGTGGACAATGGGGCATCAAGACATATGACCTATGACAAGACACCATTTCGTAGACTTCAGAATCAAGAGGGTTATGGGTGTGGAATTCAGTTCAGTAATGATGATGCTTACCTATTAGAGGATTGGGCTCCATTTCCTTCTGAATGCCATCAAGAGATGTTCTTGAGTTGAAAGATGTTCTATATTTTCCTAGCTCAAAGAAAAATCTTTTTCAGTTTCTTGTATGGCAATCATCAGTGGAGAGTTGCATTTGAAGCACAGCAGTGCACTAATAGTGATTGTAGTCTAGCTAGTCGAAGGACTTTGGTTAGAGGTATGCATGAGGGTGGCCGTTACAAGTTGCTTGTTGATTTTGTTGCACTTGTACAGTGCAATGAGCCACGGGATGAGCCTTCTAGCCTTGAATAGGCACATGCAGAGCATGCATGGCAGGAAGTCATGGAGATAGAATCAAAACCTATTGAGGATTCAATAATTGATTCCAAGCTTACAACTAATGGGAGTAGTGAAAAGTACAAGGCTGGGGTTGTTTCCCTCAAGGAGAAGGAGTTGGCCTTGATGAGACTCTTGCTCCAGTCACTAGAGCATTCTCTCTTAAAGAGGGAGTTGACCCTGTTGAATATTTGTTTCCATTGACGAAAGTTTTGAGAAGCATGGATGAGATACCCATCGTTACAAGTTGTTCACAACACTACATGGGTTATTGCTTGTACCACTAACTTGGCATTTTAGGATATCTTTGTGATTTTGATGGATCCAATCCACTTGTCTTGGTCTTGTCTGGAGATGTGATTATCTCTACAAGACATCCGAATCAGCTCATGATGTGATGTCCAAAGATTTTGGCTTGTGATGTTGGTTTGAGGGATGATAGAGTTTCGCGGGTCGTTGACAATCCAGGGTTATGATCCTTCAAATTCACAGGTGGTTAGTGTTCTTTGGAAGCTTGAGACGCTATGATCGCATCTTGTGTTGTCAAATACAATGAGACATCCATAGCTTACAGAATCATTATTCCAACCATAGTTTTTAAAACCGAAACCGGATATCAAACCAGTCACCTATCAACTCGGACATCAAACCGAAACCGGATCGACTCAGACTGGTTTGATTTCAAAGACTCGATTCAATAAAAAAATACATTAAATAATTAAATTTTAATGAAAAAAATTATTTGAAATCTTTCAATCCATGATTCCAAACCATTAAAGACAAAATATGCAAAGTTTGCTCATCTATACACCATGTAAGGGTGTATATATCAAAATGGCACCGAGTGCAATACATATCAGCAACAAAATACATAATCAGTGAGGCTCTAAATGGCCTCCACAATCCATAATGCCTAGGTAGCCCCCTTCCCTGGCCACTGAATGACAAGTTTCCTATGTTGGCCCTTGCAATTTCTAAAGTAGAGAAGCCTCTAGAAGAACAGCAGCAGAATAATGATGGTTGGGAATTCATTGTTCCCAAGCCCGAACTGCCAAAATGCTGGGAAGGGCCATCTAACAATGATAAAGATGACCAGCCCCCTGCATCTGTAATGGTTCCTGCTGCTGCAATTTTTTTATGTTTTTATGATGATTAATTATGGACTTTGGTTCCAGTGGTCGCCAGCATGGAAAATTAATGTTCTTGGACTTGGATATTCTTTTGTTCCTCATGTTCAAAGTAGACAATGTTCATTTGAGGAGGATATTTGAAATTTCATAAGCCATTTAAAATTTCATTTTCAGGTTTTACCAGAAACTTGAAATTTCATATTCTTCCTTCTTACCTGATGGTAAGCCCATTCTCATTGAGGATGAGCTCTACAAGGTCTCCATACTACTAACTGGCTAACGGTGTTAAATAAATTTGTCACTACCAGCTATAATAGTTTCACTGTGATCATCCCAGCTGGAACCTCATGTTTGATATTGACTGGTTTGATATCAAACCAATCGGTTCAACAGGTTTGATATCGAACCAGATTCAATCCAACCGGTTTCATACCAAACTGGGCACCAGGTCGGGTTGAATGTCGAGTCAACTCGGCCACCTATCAACTCGGTTGGTTTGGCGGTTTGATAACGACTCGGTACGGTTTTAAAAACTAGGATTCCAACATAGCAGAAGACCATGGTGAGCAAAGATATGATGTTTGATGAGGAGGTGAGGTCCTCTAATTCACAAGGTTCTTCTTCAATGATTGAAGGGAGTAAGGAGGTTGTTGTTCCAGACATCGATTCAAAGGTTAGAGCTAAGTCAGGTTCAAGGTGGATGAGGTGAGATTGGGAGTGGATATGCCCTCACCTTCTATTCCATCACATTGGAGGCTGAGATGGCTTACCAAGACATTACAAGAGCATGTAGGAGTGCCCAAATCTTCAGTGAGCACAATTATACCTCCTAGGAGATATTCTAACCATGTTGCATTGGCTTCGTCCACTTGTGAGCATTCCATTTGTTTTAAGGAGGTGAGGTGTGATGCATTGATAGAGGAGTGTGATGATTGGGTGATAGTTCCTTCTCAAGAGTCAGTGGTTGATTCTAAGACAGCAGCATATATAGATTTGCAAATGGAATGTTTGGTTGAGTTGCAGAGGGAGCAAACTAGTGTTGGTGAAAACAATTTCCTTATAAAGAGAGAGTATTAGCTTTCGGGTTACTCTGAAAGTGTTTACACCGTGCTTGGGGGTGCCTCATAAGATGTAGGGTGCATGGTGTATGGACGACCTTTGATTGTTATGTGATGGACAAACACATCAGAGGTGGCTTGCTCATTGTTCGGTAGACCTTGTATTAATTCTTGTGTAGCATTCTTCCTTGGAGCATTGGAGACCTAGACAACTTGGTGACTTTCTTCATGATGCACACATGGAGCGTTCGTTGCTTTCTAGGAAGACACCTAGCTTTGGAGGAGGGCATTGAGCCCTAGATGTCATGGGCATACCTAGATCGCTCACATCGAGGCTTGCATTTGACTCGAGAACACTTGGATTGAGGGAGTGATCATGTAGGTGGGTGGACCTATAGATGCATGTGGCTTTGGAGGAACGTTGGAGCTTTGGAGAGCGTTGGACCTTGTTTGAGGAGTGCACGTGCCTTGGAACCTTGCTTGTTGAACATCATCACCTTGGAGCTTGACATGTGTCAATTGGAATGAAGTGCTTCACATGTGGTGACCTACTTGTGTAGAGATAGATCCACTTCACATTATAGACCTCCCTTACCTCTCATATAAATAGAAGGAGGAGAGTCATTTCACATATATGTACTTGTGCTCATTCATCATCACACTTGTGTTAGAGATGTGAGGAAAGGAGAGCTAGTCCCTCTCTCTCTTGTGTGTACTATTCTTTGTATTATCTCTATTTCTCTTGGAGTGCTAGGGTTCTTGGAGAAGTTCAAGGGAAATTCTAGGTTTACGATTTTACATCAACGACACAAAGGAGCTAGGGTTTGTGATAAACCCTAGGGTTATGCTCGTTGAGGAAAAGAAGAGGAGACACCCTACATGTGCCAAGGAGGGCTTACTATTGAAGATGCTAGCTTGTTAAAGATCTTTGGCAGAGTGACCAACTTTGATTAGGAGTGATTCCTAGCTAGGAGGGGTTGGTGGCTAGGGTGATGCCTTGGCTAGGAATTTGGAGAGCTTGAAATAGTACCAGCTTGTGATAAGTTATTGGTATGTGCATATACTTCATCTCATATATATTAATGGAGTGTTTCAGCTGTCCAATCATTGTGCACTTGCAGATTGGATTTTCAGATTGTATTGTCTTCTTGATTTGGTAATTTTCAGCACTTGTTGCTCAGGCTCATTTTATATAACATAGGGCTGAAATTGTTAAGTGATTTGACATATATCTTGAAGATGAGGGAGCAGATTTACTGCTGTAATATCTGCTGTAAAAAACTTATTTCAGATCTGTTGCATGGAAAGGTGTGCCCTAAGGGCTGAAACTTGTTGCAATTGAAGTACACTTGTTTGGTATATTTTCTCTTGGGCTGCCTAGTAAATAGGGTTGATGTGAAGTGAAGTAACTTCCGTTATCTGGTGGTGTAATTAATATTTCAGTTCATCCCTCGGGCTGAAAGTTCACAGGTATTAGATCCAGGAAACCTCCTATGTGAGATGAAATTTCTGAACTTGCATCAATGGCCCTAAACATAGATTTCCACAATGATTCCTCCAGAAAGACATTGATTTACTTTATGAAGACCAAGGATGAAGTCTTAAATAAGTTTCAAGAGCTTGAAGCTCTTATTGAGAATCTAACAAGTAAAAAGATCAAAGTGTTGAAGCCTAACAATGGAAGAGAGTACACCTCCAAGGACTTTAATGCATTTCACAAGGAAGCAGAAACTGAGAGCACTGGCAATGCCTTACAACCCACAACAGAAAGGGGTTGTCGAGAGGAAGAACCGATCCAACATAGAGACAGCCAAGGCTATGATCCATTAATTAGATTTGTCCATGTGTCTTTGCGCGGAGGTGTGCAATATGGCAGTGTACATTCTGAATTGATGTTCTTAGATGGCATTAAAGGACAAGACACTAGAGGAAGCCTTTAATGGTGAGAAACCATAGGTATCTCGCCTTTACGTATTTGGCTGCCCTATTTATATCGATGTGCTGGACGAGAAAAGAACTAAGTTTGAACCCTCGACTATCAAGGGTATTCTTGTTGGGTATAGTGACACATCCAAGGCTTGGCAGATCTACATTCCAAGGAAACAAAAGACAGTGGTAACTAGGGATGAATGTTTGATGAGGATACATGGTCCTCAAGTTCCCAGGAGCCTCCCAAAGAGATTGTGGAAGGTGTTAGATTTTAGGGAAAAAATGAACCAGTGACATTCTTTTAAATTTTGTTCACTAAAACAATTTTAGATCAGCACATTAAACCAAGAGATAAACAGATCTGTATGCATGAAAATGAATTTCTGAACATAAACAAATTTCTTGAGTGTAGAAAAACAAATCTTAGCTTACCTCTTAGCCAAGGAAGAATGGGTACCTGTCACAAGTAGAAGTATGCCTCTGTATGTATTCTCAGAGGAAGCTTAGGTTCATGTAACAAACCTCTAGGGTTTGAACTCTGTCAAGAGAACCGTGGGACAGTTTTGCCATGGATAGTAAAACCCCAAAGGAAACAATAATAATCCAAATCAAGGAAACCCTCAAATCAATCACAAGGAAATCAATCACAAAAGAAACCCTCAAATCAGGA
>ML837199.1:4221-14917 GCA_009831015.1 Picea engelmannii | reverse complement strand
TAGAGAAATTTCCAGCCATTGAAGAAGGAAGAAAGAGCCTAGCCATAGCTACACTCTCATTTCTTCTTCTCCCTGAGCTAGCCGTACTTTCCAGAAGTCAAGAAGGAGGAGACGTCCCAGGCCTAGGTTATCTACACCTAGGGCCATTTTTCTTCTAGGATTTAGTGATAGAGCTTTGTTGTAGCAACACTCTCCCTCGCTACACTCTCTTGTCTTGATTTATCTTTCATGCTAGCCGTTTTTGCCAAGTTAACCTAAGGAAGGAGGAGAGAGCACGAGACCTTGCTTTAGCAACACCGGAGTGAGCCTCTCTCCCCTAGGGATTTGATTCTGGGGCCCTGCCATAGCAGCACTTCAGAACTTTTCCTTCTAGTCCTTAGTCGTCCTCCAACCCTTGCGTCCTCTATTAAATTGACTCCATTAGCCCAAAGGCACTGATCTTAGACCTCCAGCGTTGAAGTGAAAGTGATCAAACAACTCTCAAACTATTTTCTAAATCGAAACCCTAACTAACTGCTAACCCTAAGTTGTTGACGTCACACCTAAATATTTCATCTTTATGCAGCAACATCTTGTTTTAAGAGCAATTGAATGGTGATTTAGGCATTAATTGATGGTGTGTTGATTTGTTACATTGAATGCCATGTCATTTCAGTATCTATTGAGGAAGTGATATTATTTGCATTGCTATATTGATAAACATTGACTTCGTCAATATTTATTGCCATAATTGTTTATTTAAATATCAGATAGTCTTATGAAGTACTAACCCATTGAATTATAGCTTGCATATATTGGTTTGTTGTTGCTTTGTTCCGGGCAGGTGTTCTTCTTTGGGGATTCACTTCATTATTGGTTGTTTAGCCGGGACTATCTGTTTTGGTGGTGACCTATGAAGGGGGAATTTTACCTTTGCCCTTTTAACTTTTGCCTCTTCAAAACTCTAGGTTACCGAGGACGTCTCCCCTAGGCCTAACCTCCCTAAAGAGAAAGAACCTCCCCATCGTGGTGACATTGGGTGGGATAGGTTCCTGTTACGCCCGTTTGACCTCCATCTTATGGCCATTTGACCTAGCTACAAACTGTGCGATAACAGTGTTGACAAAACTTCAAATTTTGTTCTCTCTGAGAATAGTTGACATCCTGACTTTCCATTGCAAATAGTTGGAAATCCCATCCAATCGGTCCTCATACCTGATGCAAAGAGCCGTCTCCCTGTCAACTGTTCAAAGAAAACAACCAACAGATTTTCCCCTTCAAATCTTGCCCAAAAATAACACTACTCGTTGTAACTCAGAGCCCAGGCTCTGATACCGTGAAGAAATTTAATGACAAAATCAACTTATAAAAATTATGTCATACACTTAGCAACCTAGAGATAATTGTCTTAAATGAACTCTGAAATGTATAAACCCACATTCAGAAAATATCATAAGCAGAAATACACATTGCTAAGCACTTTTGCAATGAAAAAATAACAACGAACAGCAGTCACACATCCATGTAAAACTCAAAAATTTAAGCAACCAGCCAAGGAAAACCCCAATGTGGGGAAACCCAAAGAGATAGAGAAAGAGACTTTATTAGCTTCGGGAAAGTACATATCAGCAGCAAGTATAAATTTTCCCTCAAGAGAATTCACTTACAGTACCCTAACTGTCCCACAAACTCTGCCTTGAAAACCATGCCCAGGAACTATTGTACAGCCTCCACCAAATCAGCACCTCGAATTCTATACCAATCTCTTGTTGTACGGTTGTCCTTCAACGGTAAATACCCTCAAGTTGCCTCGATTTCCATGCCTTGTCTCGAAAAACGTGCGCACTTCTCTGTTGTACGGACTATACGGATCCGTACAATACGACCTCCCTCAACAATAAATTTCAACAACTTCAAAACAGAGTTTTGCCTTGGGAAATGTGCCCATCTTGCTGCCCTCACTCTCCTTCTCAAAGCTCTCACGGAAATCTCTCTCAAACCCCTCTTCACTTATCTTGCACACTACCTTAGGCATTCTCTTATAATCTGAAAGTGACCTTTCACCTTCCAAGTATCTTTTCAACTTCCCCATCCCTAAATCCAAAGGTCAAGATCTAATCTTGCCTTTACATGATCAAGGGACATGATTCATTCCCTCCAAAATAAATCACTTAAAATATTAAAGTACAAATTCACTTTATAACATAAGTGCACTTCAAATTCACTTTATAACATAAGTGCACTTTATGAAATAAAATCACTTTAATATTAGAAAGTACACTTAATAAAAAGTCACTCACCACTTTATTACAACTTTATAAAAACCCATTACAAAGTCAAGTGCCTAGTAGTGTAAATATAAGGTCACTTCCGCATACAAGACAAACATGCGGAGTACCTCCCGAGCTATAAAAGCTAACATGAGGGGGGGGTTTCCCGTGAGGTTTTCCCTCTTTTCTCACTTTATTTCAGTGTTCATTAGTTGCATTGTTCATGGGTACCTAACATGGCCTATGTTGTCGGGACCCATTCATTATTTATACTCCTTAGTAGTGTTCAAGGGGGGTGTTGGAGATATTACACACTCACCTAGAATTATTTTCCTAAGTTTGATAGTCCAATGTTGTGAACGCTTCCTTAGCTGAAAATATTCTCTCTAGAGAATATTCCCCTACAAAATAGGATGTTCCTCTTCAGTTTAGAGTCAATTACACTCAGTTAGACTAGTGGAAGTCACTCGTGCATGGCAACCTCGATTTTATCACCAACAGTTGCATGTGTTTCTCTCACTACCACACGTGTGACTCAGTTAACTAATGATTGCATGGACCAGTTAACTAGGACTAGGTGGCAGTTGACTCCAATGACAGCCAATGTGTGCAAGATCTCTCTAGTACACTCCTAATGCACATTAGTTGACCACTATGGAGAGTTAGTTATGTGATACAAAGTATATCACTTGTATTGTATCATTCATTCATTTGGTTAATACATTTTCTCATTCTTTACTCTCCAATTTTTCTCTCGTCTTCTCTATTTTCCAAGCTGTGTGCGTTCTTCTGCTAACTAGATCTCTTCTGCAGGTACTCACCACATTCTACAGCAACGTCATTGCCATGTTGTGAGGCCATCTAGCTTTGCAAGTTGATTGTAGACTTAACTAATCAAATGTTGGAGCCCATTGTTGTGTACCGTGACAGTCGAAGTTGCATCAGCCATCAAGCTCCCTGAGAATCCAGCATTTCCTCATTGCACCAAGCATGTTGATATCCAGTACAATTTCTTTGGAGATAGAGTACAATTTCTTTAGATATAGAGT
The DNA here is from genome assembly GCA_009831015.1 of Picea engelmannii. NCBI lineage: Eukaryota > Viridiplantae > Streptophyta > Pinopsida > Pinales > Pinaceae > Picea > Picea engelmannii. Next base: position 11,619 of record ML837199.1, on the reverse strand, counting down.
ACAGAAGGGAGCTATTGTTCTTGCTTATGTTCCCACTCATTTGTAGGTTGTCAATATTATAATGAAGCCCCTTGCAAAGGAGAAGTTCGAGACTCTGAGAGAGAAGCTCAGCTCGGTTTTAGCTGTACATTAATTATACGACTGCAGAACTGTGTATCATGTGCATGTAAAATTACAACAATTTGATTACTTTGGTAGATAAAATGAGCACACAATAGATCTTAGAACTTGCAGTCAAATCTAGGTGTGTTCTTCACATCAGGTGAAATTTGAAAGCAAACTCTTGCTCGTCAATATTTGAAATCCAATTAAAGGCAATATTTGAGACAATTTACTGAAAACAGTAACCTAATTGGAGTATGCATATTGCTAAATGTTCCCACCACCATAAGCTGTATATGTGCTGCACACATTCTTTCCCAGTGGAAAAAGATAACCCAAAAATGTCATACATAAATCCCACTCAAATTATTTGAAAATAAAAAACCTTTGAAGAGACAATTTTAGTCCCTAAACAATTAAATATCATTAGATTATTGTGAACACTTGAATTAACATACAATTTCTGTCGCATCAACACGGGTACCAACAATCTTCAGTCGGACTTCAGTGTCTCTTTGTATTCTCACCTGCAGGGAGGAGGACAAAATAAATATTAACCCTGCCGTATAATTTGGCACAACAAATCTTGACTATAATGCAATAAAATCACAGCACAACTCCATGAACTAAATTATACACACTCAACCATCCACTTGAACAATTCACTGTTATGACTTCAATCTGCTGGAAAACATTCTTATTAATAATAATAATAATAATCTAATTTTAAGGTCACAGACAAGCCAGACACCAAATTGGTGTATGAGACCCCCTTGTTTGTCGGACAAGGGACGCCCTCCAAGCAACTCCAGGACACATGCAGTTTGCCAATAATACAACAAAATCTGGTGAAGATAGGCTCGCTTCAGTGTTGTTCTAACTCTATTATTGCTGTTATTCATAAAAGAAAATGCTTAAACGGGATGTAACAGTTTTCCTGAAGTTACCGTCCACTAAAATCTGCTGTTTCTATTCCTGTAACTAGCATGCAAGTGGTGGAAAGTAAAATCTGCATTCCTACAACTTCTAGAAACAGCCAGTTAGGGTGCTGATCCTCAACGGCTATTGATTGTTATTGCTGGAAACCCACTCAAGTCACTGCTGTTGCATTAATCACTGCTAAAAAAAACAGCCTCACTAAAGTGCTGTTTCTGAGGCAACTCACTGTCCTGGCTGAGTGTAGTCACCATGCAAGGATTAAGAAATTAAGCGAAAGAAAAGAAAAAATGAATGAGCAAAAGGACAAAATAGGAGAAAAAAAGTTGGGGAATGGAAAATGAAACTACAAGTACGCTTGGCCTTCCCATTACCCTAGCATTGCCTGTATCCTCTTGGGAATTGATTCGCAAAGGATCGTTTTTTGGCAGAGAGGAGAGGATGTAGAAGAGGACGCTAGCTATGTAAATTTTTAAATGGCCCAGAGTGCCATGAGATTGCATTGTAACCTTGCAATCGTCAAAGATAAAGACTGGGCATGACCTTTCGAAGCTGGTTTTCTTGTTTGGGTTCCACGGTAAAATCTATGTTTATCCATTGTGGTTAAATGTTACGTCTATTGCATGGATTGTGGATTATTGTTTTTGCATTTTGATAATTCCATGGCTTAGTCGAGTTACTATCATATTGAATTAGTTGGGCATTTTAATTCGTGGTGTGCCTGAATCAATCTCGTTAGAAGTTACCCCATTTTCCAGCATTATCATATGGATTAATTTGAAGCAATGTTGAACCCCAAGAGTCACAACAAATCCCACCAATTAGTTGACCCTTTACTTACTTAAATTGATGGCTCTGTACATCACGTTAAATAATTCAATGCTCAGAATCATGTGATTCATATATCTATAATAGTACTGTGATTGTGTTATTGTTAACTTTTGCTTGAAATTCATTCTTGTCAACTGATTATCTAACTACAATAGTTAGGACAATGAGATCGTTCATCCAATTGCTTGAATGAGATCGTTAGCTATGATCAAAGAGTTGTTCCATAGTTGATTTCCCCAGCCCGAATTGCTGTTTTCAGCTCCATGTGTTTAGTAATTAGCTTATTACTCTCAAGACCATTGGACACCTTGCGAAGACCTAGGGTATATTCTGCATTCACCAAAATTGAATTGCTCGATCAATATGTACCTCTATCCAAATTGAACATGTTCACTGAGCCTATACTATATAATGGTACGACCTTTGGAAACAGGGAGTCCTGGGTATCCTCTCATTGATCAGTCTCGGGTTGTTGTTTCCAACCCCCCATCACCATGCCTCTTATTCTTTTATATAGATATCCGACAAGCAATGTGGGAGTTGAATACCAATTGTGTGGTTGATGAGGAAGGAAGCAGAATTCTTCAAGCATGGTATCTCCTCTCTTTTCGACGACATTGCAGATCTATTTAACCATGTTATTTGCTTGGGATTCCCATTAGCCTGGTTCCATCACTCTATTCACACGATACACAAGTCAGGTGACAGGACTCATCCAAACAACTACAGAATGATCATGGTGGGCCACACTTTCTCCAAGCTCTATGCTACCACCACCCTTTACCTATATCTATTAGAGGAGCTTGAGAGATGTCACCTTAGAGCTAGAGGGCAAGCAAGTTTCCAACCTGGGCACAAAACTATTGACTATATTCTCACCCTCAGGGCCATCATTAAGGAGGTGAGACACTGCTCTTTGAAACTCTTTTGCTTCTTTGTAGATTTTTAGAAAGCTTTTGACTCAGTTACAAGGGAGGCTTTTTTCAGCAGCCTTGTGACATTGGAATATCCGAGACCCTTATCACAGCCATCAAGCACCTCTATGAGTTCATTCTAAACTACCTTCGCACTATGCACTGGCTATCCAATTTCATTTGGAGCACCTTTGGGGTGAAAGAGGGGTGCCCTCTCTCCCCGACTTTGTTTAGAATCGATATTGACGAGTTGGAGTCGTTCTTATAGGAGCACATTCAGACTGGGGACAATTGTCTTCTTCATCAGGTCCTAATCTCCATCCTCCTTTTCATATATGATGTGATCCTCCTGGCCTCTAACCTGAAGGGCTTGAAGAGAGTTAGATGCCCTATCCAAATTTTGTGATCTTGGATACATGATGGTATACCCTTCTTGGAGATGTGGTGGACATTGATGCATGGAGGTCATTAACATTGGGGTTCCTTGAAACTCCATGTCAACCAACAAAGCAGCCATTGTTTTGTGTGCTTGGTTCCTTTAGTGAATTTCTTGAATTGTTGTGTGGAGCATGAACTATAGCCCAGATTGGACCATAACTTATTTTCTCTACATACTGGACAATTCGTGGCATGTGTAATTGTTAAATCATTGGTCTGTGTAATGTTGTTGTGAATGATCAGTTTTGTATTTCTACAGTTTGCATTGAGTACGTTTGCATTTGATAAACCATTGGCTACAACACTTTCTTCAAGTTGTCTCCTGGTCATTCCTTGTACTGTCCAAATCTTGAGGCATTTCACTCACCCTCGAGATTGTTGGCATTGATGTCACCTACAACCATACATGTGTAAGATTTGTCAACTATTTGAGCAGAAAGTGTTGTGATTGCACACAAAGAATGTCATTCAATTGACATTGTTGCTGAGACAAAGTGTTGTGTAAGCATGTGCAAACAACATAGTTGTTCATGTTGCAAGCAATTGATCTCAGCATAAGAAGGCAATCCACATTTCCCTTTGTTTAATTTGTTGTGTGATGGCATATTGATTGTTGGGATCTCACTGTTGAATGGGTGTTGTATACATTCAACAATGAACAAGCAAAGACAAGAATTCAACTTGGTTTCCATTGGCCATGAGCCAAAGTTGAGAGCTATGTTCCAAAGAAGCAAACAGGAGGCACATTGATAAAGAGCTTGGTTTTACTTCAAAGCCTTTAGAGACCAAAAGCCTCTCAACGGGAGGAATGATTTGAAATAGATCCGAAACAACGAATGGCATAAGACTTAGTCACACAAGTCGTTGACAAAATTAAGGGTGCACAAAGACAATGTGAGCATTAGGAAATTAAACAAAAGAAAGAAAAAAATAATAATAAGCAACAAGACGAAATAGAAGAAAGAACATTGAGGAATCGGAAATGAAAGGAAAAGGATGGCTGGCCTTCCCTTTACCCCAGTGTTGTCTATATCTTCTCGGAAATCGACTCAAAAAAGGTATTTTTTTGGCATAGGGGAGAGAATATAGAAGAGAACGTTGCCTATGTAAATTGTTGAATGGCCCAAAGAGCAATGAGACTGCATTGTAACCTTGCAATTATCAAAAATAATTCTGAACAATTTGGGTTTCCAGGGTAAAATCTTTGTTTCTCCATTGTGGTTATATGTTGCGTCTAGACTCTATTGTATGGATTGTGGATTATGGCTTGTGCATTTTGACAATTCAATGTGGCTTGGTCGATTCACTATTGTATTGAATTAGTTGGGCATTTTAATTCGTGGTGTGCATGAATTGATGTTATCAGAAGCTACCTCATTTTCCAGTGTTCTCATATGGGTTAATTCAAAGGAATATTGAATCCCAACAATCACAAGAAGTCCCACCAATCAATCAATCTCTTGCTTGCTTAAATCAATGGATCTATTCACCAAGTTAAATCAATCATTATTCAATACAATGTAATTCATATATTTATAACAGCAGTGTGACCATGTTATGGTTAACTCTTGCTTGAAAATTCACTCTAGTCCATTGATTGGTTAACTACAACAGTTATGACAATCATATCGTTCATCCAATTGCTTGAATGAGATCATTGGCTATGATTGAAGAGTTGTTCCATAGTTGCTTTCTCCGACTCGAATTGCTATTTTCAGCTCCCTATTTTTAGTAATTAGCTCTCTCTAAAGATTGTTGGACACCTAAACAAGACATGGAGTATATTCTACATTCAACACCATCAAACTACTCAAGTAGTTAACTCATAAGTTACTTGAAAAGGGGAATGGCTATGTAAGTTGATTTAGATGCCAAATGCATGCATCTAGCAAAAAACAATGGGAGCTACATATATAGCCCTATGGACCAAAAATCTTGTGATTCTAGGTATAAGTCAATGGAAGTCTTTGATGCATTATCTACGGATACCACCAGAAACTCTATACTCTTAGTGTTTACCAATAGTCAAACATATGTAGATACATCTGAAACAAACAAATATTTGACTGGAATTTAAAATAAACAAGTCTTAAGACATCAATTTTCATTATAGTAATCAAATCATGATCAAGTCAATCTCCCAGTTCAATGAAACTCACTGTATACAGAAGCACGTGTTACTATGCATTTACAAACTTACAGATCCATCAGAAGTGGTATAACTAGGAGTGTCTCCAGATTGGAACTCCATATCATCTGGTATCAACTGAATCACAATACCAATATTTGTCAGCTAACAACACATCTAGCTCATGTAATAAAATATGCAGAAAACTACCAAAAGACTGTCATTAAAAAATTAAACAGGAATATTCCAATGCAACTAAAGGCTATGATAAAAAAAGCAAAAGAAAAAAGAAAACTACAAAACCCCCAGCAAAATGCCACCTTGACAAATGCCATGAGAAGAAAATTACATCTAGAAAAAAAAAACAAAGTTGAAAGATTTTAACTATGAACATGATTAGGCAACTTAAGCTCCATTTGACATAACCATAAAGAAATGAATTTGGCATTTTTCACAGTAGATATGAACCTAAAGATGCACTTTGTTTAATGCGTGAATTGTATTGCTTGGTCTTGATCCTGGCGCTGAACCTTCACACTAGGTTAAAAATTGATTTGTTTATGTTTGATGATAATCCAACACTCGCAAGACTTATGTCGCTTATAAACCTCCTCCCAATAGAGTCTAACACAACTGTATTTGAGAATGATTTTGGGCAAGATAGACTATTGTTGGTTTTTTTTTTTATTTTGCAGCAAATAAACTCCAAACATATATCAAGCAAGGCACGCCAGAAGTTTACACTCAAGAAACCCCTGAAGAAGAAATTATATTTAATCATTCATTACCAGTGTGTGTGTTTCTATTGTACAATCGGTACCCTATATAGAATAGGTGACCTAACAATATGTCATAATAAGACATTCAATTCAACCATCTCCAATAATCTATCCCTAAATCTCTCAACTGATTCGATGAAATCCTCATCCCTAACTTCTCTCATTGTCCTCATCTTTGATTCATACCTAAACATTGTGTGTGGTGTACATCATTAACATATCACAATGTATTCATCAAATATCACAAGTAGGAGTTAATCTTTCATACTCCCTCTTAACCAATACTTGTGATTTCAATATTCAATCATTATTTTCTCTCTTCAACTAGTCCAATCTCTGTCTTCTTCTTCTATGCTCATTGTCTTCAATCTTCATCTTTGGTCTTATTCATTCTTCATCTTCAAGCTTTACATTTGGTTCATTCTGATCTCTCTCGCATTGAAATTTGTACCTACAAAAAATATCATATTTGTTGATTTCCATATAAAAAAGTCACCATCCACCAAAATACATGGGTCGCCAAACACTATATTCGTCAGTTCTCTAGGAAACTTTTTCTCATACATGGTTCATCAACAATTCTTGATTCACAAACCTTCATACTTGTACCGTTTACTAACCATCAATCTTAAACAATCATCTCGGGTTTTCTTTGGCTAACCATTTAACCATATCTCGAATTTTTGCAGGTTACTCTCAACCATTACATCCTCTAGGGTTTTACATTGGTTTACCCTTAACCATTTTAATTCTCAAGTGATTGTCAGCTTTCCTCGACCCATTCATTGCACTAAGTGGTTTTTGGTTTACCACAAAATATCAACAACCATAATTATGGGGGGTATACTTTCCTTATCAAGGCTGACAACCATTACATCATCATTTACTCAAGTACATATAAAAACTTTTCATCATACATGTTCATCTGAGGCTCTATTATAGCCCTTTTACAAACAAAGAACCATGACCATCTTCTTTTCCATCATCAAAACAATATTATCAAGCAGGATCATCAAACTTCTTAGGAATTTCATTTTCTATGGATTCACTTTAGCTTCTTTTGCAACTCAATTTTTGACACATGGTATTATTTTCACTACTTATTATTTTACCTTGCTTTTGTTGCTTCAAACTTTCTTCCCTATCCTTGCCTCTTTTCTCTTCAAAATTCTGTTACCACTTACTTCTTTTGTTCGTGCCTAAGTGTTTGTCTTCTTCTTTGTTCATCTTGCTTTTGATGCATCGTCCCTATCAAATTTTGCCTCTTGTT
>ML837198.1:8834-33472 GCA_009831015.1 Picea engelmannii | reverse complement strand
AATTCAATGTGTAGTTTGCCTTCAAGCATTAAGATAGTCATGAATGCTTTTTGAGTTATTTATGCTTTCAGTACTTTTGATTTAATTTGATGATAGTTGCTAATGAATGAATGAAAGAATACAATGAATGCATCTCTTGAATACAAGTTTTTTCCTTCTAGCATTTTATAGGTCTTAGAACTAGTTCGAACATCTCTTGAATGCTTACTATTGATACTCTTTAGGAAAACAATTGTTGATTACTGTTATGAGATCTATGAATAGGACTTCTGAATAGAAGCTTAGCATCTCTTCCACATTCATCCCTTAGAATAGGTTTTGGTTTATCTCCATTAAAGATAAAAGCTATCTCTAAATCCATATACATTGGATGTGCCTCTAAGTCTTACAAACACCGGATTGACAATCATTTGTACTCTAATTTACATCAGTAGATTGGAGCCTAACAAGGCTATGTAACGGGTATGGGGATGTCAACCCATGGGTTTACCCATGTTTAGGCCCTTTTTGTAATGTATAAATAGAAGTCTAGGCGATGTAAGAAGAGGAGAGGTTTTTGGTACCTAGCCAAGTGCTAAGTGCAAATTGTAAATGCTTTGTGCATGAAGTGTATACTCCTACTACTATACGGAATCCACATTCGCTAGGAGTGAGTAGGGTTCACCTGTTGCCTCAGCGTAAGCCACTCAGCGAGCTAAGTGCAAGTGACTATAAGAGACAGTGTAAAGGCTTTGTGCTGTAATCTAGCTCGGGGAAGGAGGAGCTAGTGAAGTGTGCAAAGATCTTTTGTCCTATGTGGAGTAGGATCTTGTGGATCTATGCATGTAGAAGATTGACAGAAGACAATAAAAGAGAAGAAGAGTTAGTGGACATAGCCCCAGGCTGGGGGTGAACCATGTATATCCTGTGTTGCTATGATTTGTGCGATGTATTGATGTGTTTATGTATTTAATTTCTTATTTCTTTGATGTAGATGAATGATAGATAGATTTGTGATGATTTGTGTTTAATAATGTGGATGAATGCTAGATCTAGCCTATGTGAATGTGCTTAGTGCTTGAATATACTAGATTTGGGTCAATATTGTGTTGACCTATTGTTAGGGTTTACCTGCGCTGTAAGTTAAGGATGAATACTAACAATCTATATCTGCTAAGTGTTCAAGGTGTTACAATCACATATCTGTGTCCCAGCTAAGGTTGCAGACACTGGAGTCCTGCAACCACCCCTACCTCTACCTCGGGTGAGATTGCATCTACTTCACAGGTGTTTCCAAAAGGGTCAATAGTTAGGGTTTTTTTGGTGCGTTGTTGAAGTGTTGAACCCTGGGTCTACCCCTGTACCAACACTTTCCTTCCCATTGAAAAGTTTTCTTCACACTAGTTAAGGCATGCAAAGGAGTTGTTATAAATGAGAAGTTGGGAATGAATCTCCTCCAATACTGGACTGCACCCAAGAAGCTTTGGATCTCGGTCACACTCTTTGGCTTAGGCCATTTTACAATTACTTCAATTTTGGAAGGATCAATCTTCAATTGTCCTCCTCCCATGATATGACCTAAGTATACAAGTGTAGTATTTCCAAATTCACATTTAGACATTTTCACTTACAACTTTTCCCTCTGCAAAGTATCCAATACTTGTTTTACATGCCTTACATGTTCATCCCAAGTCCGCTAAAAACAAGAATTTCGTCCAAATATACAATCACAAATTCATCTAGGAAAGTCTTGAATACATCATTCATCAAGCACATGAAAGTTGTCGGAGCATTACAAAGCCCAAACGACATAACTAACCACTCAAAAAATCCTTGTTTGGTTTTAAAGAAACTCTTTCATGCATCCTGTTCTGCGACCCTGATTTGATGATATCCACTGCACAAAACAAACTTAGTGAAATAAAAAACATTCTTCAATTGATCAAGTAAATCATATATACGAGGAAGAGGGTATCGCTTTTTCACCATGATTTTATTTAAGGCCCGGTAATTGACACACATTTTCCATGTGCCATCTTTCTTTGGCACCATCATCATTGGAGAACCACAAGGAGATGAACTAGGCCTGATGACCCCTTGATCCAATAAGCCTTGTACATGCTTATTGATCTCTGTCATCTCCATAACTGGCATCCTGTACATGCCCACATTAGGAAGAGGAGAATAATGTTGAAGATGTATCTCATGTTGGATTTTCTTCTTAGTAGGTAATCCATCTGGTTCCTGAAAAATATCATCATACTTAGAAATAATATAAATTAATTCCTTTTTATGAGACGGATTACACCCTTGGAAAGAGTTGGTTGTCCTGACATCTTTCTCTTCGATGACCATGATTACATATCTCTTATTAGTGGTTATGAGTCTTTTCATTTGCCCTGCACTAACAAGTGTTGTATTTACCCTCATGTTGTGATCTCTAAAAATATATTCCACTCCCCCTTTAGTAAGGTGGTATTTGTTCTCATGATGAAAAAAGATTGATTTTCTATCATAAAGATAAGTAATCCCCAACACTATGCCACATATATCAAGTGGAACAACATCCAAATCCACTTCATCAATCAACTTGGAAGCAATAGCAAATCTGATCCTACATTGTTTGGTGACATTAAGTTTTTCTTTGTCACATACCCAACCAAGAGGGTAAGGATTTGGATGTGGTTTCATTACAAGACCCATCTTCTTGACAAGTTCTTCATATATTAAGTTTACTTGGGAACCCAGATCAAATAATGTATCTATCTTAGTATGTTTGGATACAACTCGTATATGAAATAACTCATTCCTCTTTGGTTCATCAATATGAGATTCATCATTGGAACATGAACTAGCATGAAGAGAATCTTTACTTTGTACTTCAGCCGCTGTGATCTTTCCTTCATCTCTTGATTCAAAACCAAGATCTTGTTGCACTGTAGCAACAGTCTTTGTCTTCCCCTTTCCACCGAATTGTTTCGGTTTCTTTTCTAGATGCAATTTCCAACAGTGTTCTTCATCATGACCGTTCTTATTGCAATGAGTGAAAGATGGTTTTCATCCTCCTCTCGTTACTGTAGAGTTCTTCTTTTCCTTCCTTTTAAACTTCTTGAAATTATTTTATGGGAAATTGGAAGGTTTCTTTGTGGGATCTTCTTGAACATGTTTCCCCCTATTCTCAAGGTGAGTGGCTTGCACACAAACTTCATCAAGACTAGTGGGGTTAAATAAGAGAAACATATGACGAATATAATTGTGAAGTGTGCCAATATACTTCATTAAATTTTAGTAAGAATTCAAAAGAATGTTCAATTCTAGAGATTTTTTCCCAAATTCTTCTGTGAAACTTTGTACAATTTGACCCTTATTCTGCCTCAAAGTTTTCCATTCCATCATTTCTTTATGTAAATACCCTAGTGGATAGAGCTTCTTCCTTATCTCTGTTTTAAATTCCGACCATGAGGAAACAAGATTACCACACTTACTTATGTCATGTAGCTTTCTCTCCCACCATATGAGAGTGGTGCCTTCCAACTAAAGAGAAGCCAATTTCACTTTAACTTCCTCTTCGTCAATATGTTGAACACGAAAATATACTTCAACCTATCGAATCCAATTATCTAACTTTTCAAGATTAGCATCTCCATTAAACATAGGTAAAGAAAAATTTACATCGAGATTTAATAATGGTTTCTTAAAAGAGGCTTTATGGTTAGAATGTTGAGAGTGATGAGAATGCTTAGAGGAAGAAGAAATAGAACTTGAAGGCGAAGATGGAGGCTCGGGAGGATCTCCTCCAACCCCTTGGTTTACCAAAGCATCATCATCTGAATGTGCTTCCTTTTTCTTCCCTTTCTTCTTCATCCTCTTCTCATAATCTCCATACATTCGTTCGACCATTTCTGACATGCGATAAAAGACAATGTGAAATTTTGTCTCCTGTTCATCACGCTTGTCCTCTTCTTCCATATTCTTCATTTGGGATGCACGACCAACTTCAGGATTGAAATTATTAAGAGTTCCTTCACACTGCTTATGCTTGGCCTTAGTAAGAATTCATACTCAACAATTCAATTCAAAGACGAATTCTTTGATACCAACATGATCTGGGAACTTTTCGTCAGGTGACTTATTAAAGAATCGTATTAAATGAGCATAAACTAAAGTACACCATAAAGAAGGAAAATCTCAAAAGGAAAGAGACATAATCATGCAATATGAACATAAAGAACTTGATAACAAAGTTTGTCCATGGTGGACTACGTCTTCGGGTCCTACTCTCAAATGGGTCGGTCTTTTTATTAACTCCACAAGAGAATTGGGCAAAATACATAAGTATACCTCATTCTGGAGTTAATCTACATAAGTTTTGCTCAGATCAGAAAAATAACACCACCACTACGTTCATGGAATCGTTTTACCTAAAAATGACTGTCTCCACGCCTCGATCTGAGTCTGACATGTTTTGGCCCAAGAGACACCCCTACCTCAAAATATGTGCCACATGATTGGATCTATCTCGAAATGCATGCAAAATATCGAAAACTGTGCCCGAATCAGTATGGGCATGCTTGGTCTGTCTCCTCTTTTCCCTAACACTGGTGGAATCGCTCTTCTTATACTAAAATTTGGTGGTTATGAAATAACTAAGTTCGTTGGTGGAGTGGTTAGCAGAGGCTAAGGTTTAGTTAGCGGAGGTCTCAGGGTCGAATCCCACGTGCCTCCCCCTTTTTGGAATATAGTTGCAATCATTTTGGTGTGTCATGCTAAATCTGGTGGGCGACCACTAGAATGGAGGAGATGCTACTATAATGGTGAAGAGCCATGCTATTTATGGTGGACGGTTTGGCGGTTAGTTACTGTTATGATATTTAGACACTTATTAGTTAGTTAAGATCTACTTGGTCTAATGTATTGTTAGGTAAAAGTGTGTTTCTTTAGTATGCATTAGTATGCATTTGTAGTTAGGAAATCTGACGGTCATGATATGTTCTCGACATAGAGTGATCTGACGGTTCATGCTTTCCTTGATCTTAACGAACATTGATCTGTGGCTTAACATATGATTGGTCCATGATCTCTATTTAAAGAGAATGAAGGGTCATTTTCTGATGAACGGTTGTGAGAAACTCTCTTTTAAAATCTCTATGTAATCTTTTTCTTTTGCATTAATAAACTGCTCCAAGTGGTCGCGTTGGCTGGGGCTGTGGATGTTTCCCCGTAGGGGTTTTACCATGTGAAAACATCAGTGTGTTGATCTTTGATCTGGTTATTTTATTGGTTACTGAATGTTTTCATCCTCTTTTGGAATACCTGTGTTGTCCAACATGGTATCAAATCCTGTTTGAAGACCCGCTCCTGTTGTAGATTGAGATCGTGAAGCCGATTTTCCTCATCTCCATTTTATGTCATTTTCGTACATTTCTGGGCTGAGAGGACTATTCCATTGTGTCTAGAGCACGTGTTTCATTTAGTAACACTTTTTGTTTCACTCGAAAAGGTTTCCATTTTCCCAAGATATGGCCATTACAGTCAAATCTGAAGGTATAAAGCTTGAATATGCATTTTTTTAATTTTTGCAGAGTAGTATTTTGGTTTTATTTTGGTTTTGTATTATTTATTTCCAGGTTTCTACTCTTTTATATATGCATATGATATTTTCCCCGTGCCCTGTGCGATCTCGGAAAATAAGAAACAGATAGGAAAATGTGCATCTTCCAGGTAAGCTAACCGAGATCTAACCCTTGTTGTCATCGAGAAACGAAATTTTTTTCTTGTGTTAAAAGAGTTTTTTTTAGCATGCTCTCCATGGTCTTCTACCACCACCACCACCACCACTACAACAACAACAACACCCCCAATCCTCCTTTTGAACATTACAATATGTTTTGCTAGATCATTTGGTTAAAAGTTGTCTTATTAAGTAAGAGGTCTTGAGTTCAAGTCTCTCTTTTGTTACTTTTTTTTTTTTTAAGTTCATGCTAAAATTGTAAAGTGTATTTCACTTCAAGTATAAAAGTGAATCACTATAAGTAGCTTTAATATTTTATTTTAGAGTTATTTATTTTGCATGCAACTTTTATGTTATAAAGTAACTTCATTGTAAAAGTGATCTCCACTTCTCTTTATAAAAGTGGGTCACTTCATAAAGCAGCTTACACTATCACGTGGTCATTTGGTTACCGTTTATGTCTTTTTTTTTAAAGGGCATAACTCTCACATCCAAAGTCTGTTTTCAGTGCCATTTTTTTTTAAAACCGCATAACTTTCAGAGCTCTTTCCATCCAGATCATCAGTTTCAGTTTTTAAATCCATATTATCTGTATATTTAATATGGATTCTACAAGTAATTTTTTTCTTACCAGCACCAACTACTTCCAATGGAAATATCATATAGAAGATTTATTAAGAAGTAAAGGCTTGTATCAGATTACCTTGGGAAAGGAAAAATAACCCACTGATGATGATAAGAAAGCCAAATGGGCTAATAGGAGTGACGAAGCATGTGGACTAATCGGAATGTCCATCTCTCTTGATTTAAGATAATGCCTTCAAAAAATTGATGACCCCGAAGAAGCTTGGGAAAAGCTTGAATCTGTGTTTGGTAAACTCAATATTATTCGAGCACAACAGTTAGAAAATCAAGTACTAACCTTGAGTCCAAGTGATTTTTCTTTCCTTAGAGACTATATATCTAGGTTTAAAACACTCATAATTTTATGTGAAGAATGTAAGATAAAAATGGAGGAAGAACATTGTATCTATCTTATTCTTTCTAAGCTAGGTAGTGCATATTCTATGCTTGTATCTACATTTTATGCCATGAGAGAGGATCTAAGGAAATCTTATGAAAAACCCACTCTTGAGTCTTTTTGTGTTGCTTTAAATAGAGAAGAAGATAAGCTTGTACAACTTGGAGTGATAAACACTGCAGGTACCTCCAACAAAGCCTTAGTTTCCCAGCAGAAAGATAAACCCAAGAATCCCAAGAAGCAACATCCTCGCCACAACAAAAAGAAATATAAGGGTCCCAAACCCACTCAGACAACTTTTGATCTGAATGGAGACAAAGGAGCAAAATATAAAAATAAGAAGACTGACAGACATTGCAACTTTTGTGATAAATATGGTCATGATGAGTCGAAATGTTTTAAGAAGATGGAAACCTTAGAAGCAGCGATGAAGAATCACAACATCAGTATTGATTCTACTTCTTCTTCTTCTTCTCATGGACATGCACTTTCTTCTTCTGGTTTCTCCTTCAATACACCTTCTACTTCTACTTTTGATAAGTAGCTTATTGATTCTGGAGCATCTTATCATATGGCTAAGGATAGAGACATATTTTCTACTCTAAATGAATGTAACACCAAGAAAATATTTGTTGGTGATGATAGATCTCTTAGTGTTGAAGGATCTGGAACAGTTCAAATAGAAAATGGTCATTTCAATGATGTATTATGTGTTCCAAGTATTTCTTGTAACCTTCTACCAGTATATCAAATCACTCATTCAAGTGAAGGTAAAACCGTAGAGTTTTCACCTCACCAAGTTGTAATCAAATATCTAAAAGATCCTAAGCATGTTCTTGCAACTGGAATTGCTGATGATATTACCAGGTTGTACAAGTTTGACAACTTTGGGTCATCATCTTTTCCATCAGTTTTTGTTTCTCATAGCGATGACTTGAGCAAAATTTGGCATGAGCGGTTTGGTCATCTAAACTATCGCTCATTGTCTAAACAGATGGTGACTAGTCTTCCTCTTGTTTTATGAAGAGATGGTGTTTGTGTCGGTTTTTTTCTCGGCAAACATCATCGGGATAGTTTTGAAAAGCGTGCCTCTTGGCATGCCTCGGGTCCTTTGCAGCTTGTTCACAGTGATTTGTGTGGTCCACTTTCTTCTCCTTTTTTTTCTAGGTGAAATTATTTCTTAACTTTCATTGATGACTTTTCCAGACGTACTTGGGTTTACTTCTTAAAACTTAAGAGTGAATTTTTTGACAAGTTTTTGGCCTACAAGGCCCTTGTAGAAAAGAAATGTGGACATCAAATTCAAAGGTTAAGAACAGATAATGGAGGCGAATATGTGAACAATAATTTTACAAGTTATTGCACTACACAGGGAATCCAAATGCAACATATTGTTCCATATACACCACAACAAAATGGTGTTGCTGAGAGAAAGAACCGCACATTAAAAGAAATGGCTAATTGTATGATCCAATCTAAGGGATTAAGTCTAAAGTATTGGGTGGAAGTCATCAACTGTGCAAATTACATAGTAAATCGCACTCCCACAAAGGCTCTTAAAAATATAACACCGGAAGAAGCTTGGACTAAAATTAAACCAGATGTAAGTCACTTCCATGTATTTGGTAGTATAGCATGGGCTCACATTCCTGATGAGAAAAGGAAAGCATTGCAACCTAAAAGTGAGAAGTGTATATTTGTTGGTTATTTTGAAGATGTCAAAAGTTATAGACTTCTTCAAACACATTGTAATGAAATTATTATTAGAAGAGATGTTAAATTTGATGAAAATATCTTGGTCTACAAGCCTAATTCGATGTTTGTGCCTTATTTGGAATGTGAGCATAATTCGGCGGTTGTGCCTTCTTCGGCCTGCGATCCATCCTCGGCATTTGTGCCTTATTTTGTTCTGGTTTCTTCTTTAGATGATGACAGTGAGGATGAAAATCCACCTTCATCTGCGCACCTTTCTCCAGATGAGTTCTTTGAACTGAAACCAACACTAGCTCCACCACTTCCTAGATGGTTCTGTTCAACATGAAAAGCAGTTGGTGATCTTGTCGGTGATCCTTCAGATCAACGTCAGACACGTTCACAGTTCCAATGAGCCTCTTCTCTTTTGGCTCAAGTTTCAGAAACTCGTGATCCAGAGACATTTGCAGAAGCTTCAAGTCATCCAGATTGGGATACAACAATGAATGAAGAGTATCGTTCTTTAATGGAAAATGATACTTGGGATCTTGTACCTCTTCCAAAAGGAAGACAAATTGTTAGATGTAAATGGGTCTATAGAACTAAGTACGCATGAGATGGAAGTGTTGAAAGACACAAGGCTCGATTAGTTGCCAAAGGATTTTCCAAAGTTTTAGGAATTGACTATAATGAAACCTTTTCCCCTGTAGCCAAAATGAATTCCATCTGCCTTGTTCTTGCTCTTGCTACCTCACATAAATGGGAGGTCCATCAAATGGATGTTAAATCCACCTTCTTGCATGGAGATTTGCAAGAATAAATCTACATGGAACAACCTCCTGGCTATGTCCATAATGACTCTAGCCTTGTTTTTCGCCTTAAGAAATCTCTTTATGGTCTCAAACAAGCTCCCCGACCTTGGTATGCCAAAATGGACAACTTTCTTATTGCCACTGGATTCTCTAGATTCCATTCTGATCCTAATGTCTATACCAAGAAAGTAGGAAGCCATCTCATAATCCTTGTCCTTTATGTTGATGACCTTATCCTTACTAGTAGTTACTCAAAACTTTTAAACCATGTGAAAACCAACCTTAAGAAGAAATTTGAAATGACAGACTTAGGTTTTTTGCACTACTTCCTTGTCCTCCAAGTTTTGCAAACCAATGAAAGAATTTTTCTTTCCCAGTCTAAGTATGCTTGTGACCTTCTTCGTCGCTTTCACATGGACGATTGTAAACCAACCGATTCTCCCTTCCAGTTTGGATTCAAGATTTCTGCCACCTGTACTTCTCCTGAAGTTTATGCCACCCTGTACCGTCAGTTAGTTGGTAGCCTCTTATACTTGACTCATACCCGTCCTAATATTTCCTTTGTTGTTGGTCTTGTTTCCAGGTATATGCAAATGCCCCATGAAAACCATTGGAAAGAAACTAAAAGGATACTTATTTATGTATGTGGTACAGTTCAGTTTGGGATACATAACATTTCAAGGGGGACTCCTTTATTGGTTGGTTTCACTGATTTAGATTGGGCCGACGACCCTGATGATCGGAAATCTACTGCAGGTTATGTTTTCAGCCTTGGTTCATGACTTGTCACTTGGGCCTGTAAGAAACAATAGGCTATTGCACTTTCTTTAGCAAAAGAAGAGTAACGAGCAACAGTAAATGCATGTCAGGAAGCCTTGTGGCTTCGATGGATCCTTTCAGATTTTACATTCCAGCAACAACATCCGACCAACCTTTGGTGCGACAATCAGAGTGCCATCAAGCTTGCCAAAGACCCAGTTCAACATCAGCATAGAAAACACATCGAGCTCCACATGCACTTCATCAGAAAGCTCATTCATGATCAAGTTATTGAAGTGCTCTTTTGTCCTACAGAAGATGAAGTTGCAGACATTTTCACAAAGTCTCTTACAGAAGCGAATTTTTCCAAACTTCGATCTATGTTATGAGTTTAGTTGTCATTAAGGGGGGATATGCTCTAATGCCTCCTTCCTTCTCCTATTGTGTCACCATTGTAAATCCTTCAATCCTATCCCAAGTTGTTCTTAAGGGGGGATGTTAAGTGTTGAAAAGTCAACAAGAAATGTGTGTCTAATTTATTTTTCCCTTAAATAAATTGGACAATAAATATTAATCTATTATCTCATAATTACTTGAAATAATTAACTGAAATGGAAAATCAGTGAGCTATAGGAAATTCGATTTTAAAGGTTGACTGGTGGGACATGGAAGTGACTTGAAGTTGTAACAAAGTTAAAAGTGTAGTTAAGTGAGTTAAGCTCAGTTGTACTAGTTGTAACTAAACTTACACTAGTGAGAGTTCAATGAATTAATTATTAATTAATTCATAATCAGTGATCTCACATGCAACTGAAGATTTACCACTGTTAACTACAAGCATGTCAGATCCAGTGGAGACCTAGTTCAGATAACAGGTGAAAGGGATAGTTTGGGTATCAGTTGTGATTTAAGTGAGTGCACTCATGCAATCACACACACAATGGATATGCCCATGAGAAATCTGCAACTTAGTGTAGAGGATTCATTCATCCATTGCAGGGAGTGTGCAGAAGAGGCGGGTTGTCTGGAGGTAGAGAATTGGCACATGTATTTGTTGATTTTATATGACAGTGTGAGACGATTGTATTGTACTGAGAGCTCTTGCATTAGAGTTTTGTATGAGATTGTTTCATGATCCATGATATACATAATATATGATAGTGGGGTTTTTAGCTTTATGTTTTCCCAATAAAAAATATGTGTTATGTTTGATTGATTCTTTTACTTGATATTGCATTGGCGATCGTGGTTTAAATTCCACAAGAATATTAGTAGAAGCGATTATGTATTTAACAAGTGACAAATAATTGTTAGATCAGGAGAATCCGGGCAATACTTAATTGGTCTTGAAATTTAGTACATGGTATCAGAGCCACGGAAGTGAGGTGCGTAAATTTCAAAATTTCTGCAGGTCCCTCCTCTAGCAGGGTGCAGCGACGTACTACTCATTGTTTCACGCATAAAAATTACTATGCATTTTCGCAAGTTACTGTTCATTACAGTGTGGAAATCCATGGAGATTTCCGCACCCTAGTAACTTAGGAGGTGCATACTTTCTGCAGTCCACCGTGAATTACATTGCGGAAATCCTGCATTCAAGTAACTCGGGAGGTGCAGAAACGTTGGTGAGGTGCGAAAAGTGATCGTGTGGGTTCAACATGAAACTAGAATGTGACGCAAGAAAGAGGGATTGCAAAAGTTGAGTTTGTGATTGGATAGAATTCGAATTTGCAGAAAAACTTTTCTTCGTGCTACAATTGATTCAAGATCAAAATGGCTTTCAATGTCTTGAGGTTGGAGTATACACTCGAGGGAAACTCGAACTACATTGCTTGGAAGGATAGGATGGAGGCAGTACTCAAAGATAATGTCTTGAAGGATTTCATTGACAGAGATGTTGCTAAGCCAGATGCTACCGACACTGCAAATCTTGATGCATGGAAAAATAAAGTGGCAAAGGTGAGGAGGATTCTGTTGGAGAGAGTACAAGACCACATTGTCTCAAGCCTCCATGGGAAAGCCACACCACATGCAATGTGGAAGGTTTTGACGGATCTGTTCCAAAACAGTAGCGACCATAGGAAATTAGCACTCAAAGATAAACTCAGGAAGATCAAGATGGAGAAGGGTGACCCCATTCCAAAATATCTCACAAAGTTTGTCCAATGTCGGGATGAGCTGAGGAGTGTGGGAATAAAAGTCGTTGAAGATGATTTGGTGAGCTTGGGGCTCCTAGGACTTCCCAAGAGTTGGCACAGTTATCAAGACTCTGTCAATGGAAGGGAAAAACTGCCAGATTGGGAACGACTATGGTCGGATCTAGTTCAGACGGAACACCAAAGATGGCTCTTCATCAAAGGGTGGTGATGAAGAGGATTGTTCTTTGGCTGCCAAGGCAAGGAAAGGGAAGGGGAAGAAATTCCATTCAAAATCCAAGCCTAAAGTCAAGAAGCCTGATTTTGTCCAAAGTGAAGTGTTTTCACTGTCACGAACATGGGCATCTCGCTACTAACTGCCCGCAGAAGAGGAAGACCAAGAATGTTGTTGGAGCTACAACTGATGAGGCCCGTGCCTCGCAATTTGAACTTGACTTCTCTTTGATCGCATGCATGGCATCAAGTGCATCGATATCGGTGTGGTATTTGGATAGTGGTGCTTCCTTCAACATGACAGGATATAGAGAGTCTTTCAGTGACTTGGAGGAGAAATATCTCAGAATGCATATTGAGATGGGTGACGATGGACGATACAGAGTGACTGGCATTGGTACCATTAAATTTCAGAGGGAGTCAGGTAAACCATTTCAATTGAAAAATGTAATGCATGTTATAGGTCTGAAGAAAAACCTGGTCTGAGTCGCAATGTTGGAGGACAGAGGCTATGTCATTGTTTTCAGCGGTGGAAAAGCTTTCCTGTGACATAAAGCAATTGGTCAAGTCAAGAATATAGGGATTCAAGTTAAGAATCTCTACATGTTGGAGGTATATGATAGCACTGCCATGATGAGAAAGGCAGAAAAAGTGGTGAGCTAGGATGAGGACGAATTATGGCATAGGCGATTGGGTCATCTTCATCATGGAGCCTTGAATATCATGCAACAAATATCTACTGGACTTCCAATGGGAACACTTGCTCAATTAGATCAGTGCAAGGGTTGCACCATGGGTTAGTATGTAAAGTCCACCTTTCATGAAAAGGAGAATCGTGCTTCGGTGATCCTAGAGAGAATTCACACAGACATGTGTGGACCATTCTTGGTTTCTTCAACAAAAAACATAGGTATTATGTTATTTTTGTTGATGAATTTTCTCGTAAATGTTGGATTTTCTTCATGCAGAGGAAGGATCAAACATTCTCAAAGTTTTGTGAGTTTAAAGCATTGGTGGAGAAAGAGTCGGGGAAGCAAGTGAAAGCTCTAAGGAGCAATAATGGTGGAGAATACATCTCTAACGAATTCAAAGACTTCTGCAGCAAAGAAGGAATTCAAAGATAACTCATAGCGCCTCATAACCAACAGAAAAATGGGGTCGTGGAGAGGAAGAACAGAACAATCGTGGGTGTAGCAGGAGCGATGTTGCATGATCAGGGTCTACCAATGCATTTGTGGGTGGAAGCATGCAATACTATGGTTTATGTGCAAAACCATTGTCCTCATAGAGTACTTGGCATGAGTACACCTGAAGAAGCTTTCACTAGTAAGAAACCTGATGTTTCTCATTTTAAGATTTTTGGCTCATCTGTTTATGTGCATGTGACCAAGGATGCCAGGAAGAAGTTGGAACCAACTACTGAAGTTGGGCTATTTGTGGGGTACACAGAAACACCCCATAATTATCGTGTGTATTTTCCTAACAGTAAGATGACTGTTATGTGACGGGATATAAAATTCGATGAGGGGAAAGCCATGCGGTTATCGCTTGAGAGGGAGATATACTTGCATGCAGAAGAGGAACTATTGGTTCCCAAAGATGAGTCTCAATATGCGGATCAGCCACATGAGGAGGTTCATGGAGTGGAGGAAGCCACTCAAGCAGAGCCATCCATCAGAAATGGCAGAAAGCGCACCACGGAAGATGATAGATTGATACTAGATGTTGCACATAATGTAGGAGCCCCTACTTCACAGCGCAGACATAGACAGTATCCTAATCGATTTACTGGATACATGGCTCTCATGAGAAAATGTATTGTGACTGAACCATCTTCCTTTCAGAAGGTAGTGTAGGATCCCACATGGGTAGATGCAATGGTGGAGTATGACTCCATTGTCAAAAACAGTGCATGGGAAATTGTTCCAAGACCGGTTGACAAATTAGTGGTAGGTTCAAGGTGGATCTACAAGGTAAAGGAAGTTGTTGATGGGAGTGTTGAGAAATACAAGGCCAGGTTTGTGGTCCAAGGCTTCTCACAGATCGAGGGGATAGATTATAATGATACCTTTGCACCTGTCGCAAGGTACTCTTCCATAAGATCCATCTTTTCACACTCAATGTAGATGGCTGGTGCATTCATCAGATGGATGTAAAAACTGTGTTTCTCAACGAGATCATTGAGGAAGAAGTGTACATTGAGAAGCCAGAAGGTTTTGAGGCCTTTGACAGTGAGTCGCATGTGTGCAGACTCAAGAGAGCACTGTATGGGATGAAGCAAGCACCCCGTGCTTGATACACTCGAATAGACAGCTATTTCACCGGACTGGGCTTCACCAAAAGTGAAGCGGATGCAAACCTATACCAAATTGTGGTAGACGGTAAGATTTTAATCATTGTTCTTTATGTTGATGATTTAATAATGACTGGTGATGAGCAGTTGATACACTCATGAAAGGAGGACCTTGCAAAGGAGTTCGAGATGAAGGATTTGGGCCTTCTTCATTATTTCCTTGGATTGGAAATATGGCAGCGAGATGGTGAACTTTTTGTGTCTCAAGGAAAGTATGCAAGGGAGATACTAGGCAAGTTTCACATGGAGGGCTGCAAACCCATCGATACTCCTCTTCTAGGAAACTGGAGGAAAGAGGATGCTACTTCTAGAGAGGTAGTGGATGCTACTGTCTATTGACAGTTAGTGGGTTCGCTAATGTATTTAGTGAACACGAGACCGGAAATTTGCTATGCAGTTAACCAGCTGAGGCAAGTGATGGTTAAGCCTACCAAGCTCTTTTGGAAGGTGGGTAATCATGTCCTGAGATACCTGAGGGGAACATATGAGTATGGATTATGGTACAAGAAGACAGATGAGGTGAAGTTGCATGGCTTCATGGATCCAGATTAGGTGGGTAGCCCAACGAATAGAAAGAGCACATCAGGGGCGATCTTTAGTATCAGATCTACAGTTGTTTCTTGGTACAACAGGAAATAGAGATCCGTGGCACTCAGTTCAGCGAAAGAGGAATACATGGAAGCGAGTGCATGTGAGGCTATTTGGATGAGGAAGATCTTGGTTGGTTTTTTTGGTTCTCATTTAGATCCGACAGTGATTTATTATGATGATCAAAGTTTCATTAAACTCTTGATTAATCATATGTTTCATGATAGATCTAAGCATATAGATATCCGGTATCATCATCTCAGAGATTGTGTGCAATGGAAGATCATTTTGCTTCAGTACATTCCTACGGAAGATCAAGATGTAGAAATTTTGACGAAGGCACTCACCAGGAGAAAATTCGAATACCATAGAGACAGGATTGGGGTGAAGGATAATCTCTTTCTTATTGAGGGGGAGTGTTGAAAAGTCAACAATAAATGTGTGTCTAATTTATTTTTCCCTTAAATAAATTGGACAATAAATATTAATCTATTATCTCATAATTACTTGAAATAGTTAACTTAAATGGAAAATCACTTAGCTATAGGAAATTCGAATTTAAAGGTTGATTGGTGGGACATGGAAGTGACTTGAAGTTGTAACAAAGTTATAAGTGTAGTTAAGTGATTTAAGCTCAGTTGTACTATTTGCAACTAAACTTACACTAGTGAGAGTTTAATGAATTAATTATTAATTAATTCGCAATCAACGATCTCACATGCAATTGAAGATTTACCACTATTAACTACCTGCATGTCAATTCCAGTGGAGACCCAGTTGAGATAACAGGTAAAAGGGACAGTTTGTCTATCAGTTGTGATTTGAGTGAGTGCACTCATGCAATCACACACACAGTGGATATGCCCATGAGCAATGTGCATCCTAGTGTAAAGGATTCATTCATCCATTGCAGGGAGTGTGCAGAAGAGGCAGGTTGTCTGGAGGTAGAGAATTGGCACATGTATTTGTTGATTTGTGTATGACAGTGTGAGACGATTGTATTGTACTGAGATCTCTTGGATTAGAGTTTTGTATGAGATTGTTTCATGATCCATGATATACATAATATATGATAGTGGGGTTTTTAGCTTTATGCTTTCCCAATAAAATATCTGTGTTATGTTTGATTGATTCTTTTTCTTGATATTGCATTAGTGTTCATGGTTTAAATTTCGCAAAAATATTAGTAGAAGTGATTATGTATTTAACAAGTGACAAATAATTGTTAGATCAGGAGAGTCCAGGCAATACTTAATTGGTATTGAAATTTACTACATTAAGATATTTATACACTTAGGAGTTAGTTAAGATCTACTTGGTCTAATGTGTCGTTAGGTAAAAGTGTGTTTCTTTAGTATGCATTAGTATGCATTTGTAGTTAGGAAATCCGACGGTCGCGATATGTTTCTAACAAAGAGTGATTCGTGGCTTAACACCCGATTGGTCCATGATCTCTATTTAAAGAGCATGGAGGGTCATTTGCCGATGATAGATTGTGAGAAACTCTCTTGTAAAATATCTCTGTAATATTTTTCTTTTGCATTAATAAACTGCTCCAAGTGGTCACGTTGGTTGGGGCCATGGATGTTTCCCCATAGGGGTTTTAACACATGAAAACATCGGTGTCTTGATATTTGATATGGTTATGTGAGTGGTTACTGAAGGTGTTCGTCCTCTGTTGGAATACCTATGTTGTCGAATAGTTACATTTGGCAGCTGGCTGAATATGCCACCGGTTCTGGTGGAACCGTCACAATATTTGACAGTCATTATATATATATATATATATATAAATTTTTGGTCACGGGCCCTCCTTGGGCATTTCGAGGGTGCCACGTGGTGCCCTCCAATTGGGCCACGTGGCATCCGCTGATTGCACCACCTGTACGCTGTCGTCACCTTCGTACACATCGCCTCCATCTCACCTCCGTACTGGACACGTGGCACCTTCTAGGTGGTGCCACGTGGCGTCACTTGGGGGTGCCACGTGGCACATTTTTACTGGTCCACATGGCACCCTGAAAATCCTATTAGCGGGTAACATGTGGCAACCTCTGGTGCTACCACATGGCATGCTGACATCATCATGACACGTGTCATCCTCTACGCTTTCCACATAGGTTTTATAGACGTTGACATCATCCATACTGATGTTGATGTCAGCAGTACAGATGTTGACTCATCCCTCTTGACTGGGCTAAGTTGACCAAAACTTTGACCGTTGATATATTTTAATCTGTAACTCCGTTTGATGAGCCGTTTTAAATGATATTTTGAAACTTTGAATTTTTTCCCTTTCTCTATCTGTTGAAGCCTTTCTGAGCATTCTGAGTTGCCTCTGTGAGTTATGAGTTGTTCTTAGCCTTATCTAGATCCCTTTTGGATCAGTGTTGGTTTCTAAAGACATTGTTTCACGAGCACACTCCATTGGAGTGAAAATAGATCTCCTAATGATATATACACCGATCACAAGCATTGTCTATAAATATGTTTCAGTCATGGACCAAACCAACAATCTCGGGTGGAGTTAGTTGCACCTGTCCATAAAACGTGGATTTGGAAACTTAAGTGGACATGGTCAACCATTAATTTAGTCAGTCGTCGACCCAAAGACTTGGTCAACCCACAAAACCGACAAGGTGATGTTTATGATGGAACCGCATGTTCCAACAATAACACTCTATCATAAGAGAAGAAAATAAGGCCTCCATCTCAAGAGGCCTCACAAGAAGCCCACTTGGTGGGAAGGAGCAGTGAAAGATCACCATATCATCAACAAATAACTTGTATAAGTAAAGTTACTAACTCGAAGATGCCCCCAAAAAAGGTCCCATTAGCTCAACAAGATGAAGGAAATACACGAGGTGAATAATCACTCCAAGATGACCAAAGTTAGTAAGAGGCAACTCTAAAGTTGCAAGAAAATAAGGAGAGCAACCATTAATCAAGAAAACTTTATCGGTGTACACAAAAATCTTAAATCCTCCTAGCAACCTAATCCCAACAACAACATCCCCCATCTCCCCAAATCTCCAACCCCAATTGGATAAGGTAGATTGACTATAAAGGTGGAAGTAGATGATGAAGTCAAAGCATCGATAATAAAGAAAACATCTTGAGTTCAAATGAAACCATTAGAAAATAAAATAAGACTCAATTAGAGAGAAGAGCCAAGTACCACTCATGCCATCAACTCTAATCCCTAATCAATTAGAATAATGCACAAAAGTCACCAAAAAAAAACATGCATATCCTAATGGTGGACTTTGACTTTATAACCGAGCAATGCCATAAATACTTATTTTAAAAATAATTTGCGAATTTTTATACCATTAAATATGTCCATGTAATAATGGAAGCAAAGGAGAAAAATAAGACTCCCTATAAGATGAACTCCCCGTTCTTTTAAGAGATTGGGAATCCCCTATACAAAAGCAGTCTTTTGCAAAATCTTCCTCTATGGAGCTTTGTTATAAAAGATACAAAATCTTTCTGTATGGAGCTTTGTTATAAAAGATAACGCTGCAACTTCTAGTTCAATATATAATTATGTGATTTAAAAAAATTCAATATATTCTAATTCAATATATATAATTTCATTTGTAAAAAATATTTTGATTAATTAAAATAATTAATTAGTTAATTGTCTGATATACTTTTATTAATTGAATAGAATACAAATGTTTATCTATGTGTAGTATGTGTATCTCTAGGGTAAATCTGTAACTTTCTAATTTAATATATAATAATTTTATTTATAAAAAATTACTTTGATTAATCAAATTAATCAAATAGTTAATTAATTAATTGATATATTTTTATTAGTTGAATAGAGTACAAATCTTTATCTATGTATAGTATGTGTATCTCTAGGGTAAATCTGTAACTTTCTAATTCAATATATAATAATTTTATTTATAAAAAAAATACTTTGATTAATTAAATTAATCAAATAGTTAATTAATTAATTGTTTGATATACTTTTATTAGTAGAATAGAGTACAAATCTTTATCTATATCTATGTATAGTATGTGTATCTCTAAGGTAAATCTGTAACTTTCTTAATCAATTTATAATCATTTCATTAAAAAATAAAAAAAATTGATTAATCAAATAATTAATAATTAATAATTTATATACATTTACTAATTCAACAAAATAAATAAAGCAGATTAATTAATTAATTAATTACATAAGGTGCTTTTTACAAATTGAAATTTAAAAACTATTATAAATAATTTATATAAATCTATTTAATAAAAATGAAAACATTTACTAATTTAACAAAATGAATACAGCAGATTAATTAATTACATAAAGTAAAGAGGTGCATTTTACAACTTGGAATTTAAAAACTATTATAAATAATTTATATAAATCTATTTAATCAAAATAAAAACTGAATTCATATTTCCTTTTTTAACTTTTTATTAAAAAATATATAAATTTGCTTTATCCACATATTTTCTTCAAGTTTTACAACTGGAATCCTCTCTGTGTTTAATAGAGAGGTTAAAATGGAGCTAAGATATTCCATGAGTAAACACAAATGGCAAAGTGCTTAACCATATTGGCAATGCCCTGTTGTACAGCCGATGCTGTAAAAATTCCATATGTGATAGACGAGATTGAGAGAAAAATCTAAACAGTCGGCATGATATCATCACGCCCAAAACGGTATTGTTATTTTTTGGGTGTAAATGCGGTACAATGAAACGACTGAATTGAAATTCCATCTTCTCGTACAACTATTCACATTCAATACTCTGAAACGTATTCATGTCACACCATTTGGTGGATAATAAAACCTCGGATCGTCTACAGCTATCTGTTGTTTCCGTTCCAAAGTTGCGATGGTACGCAATTAACGCCTCCACAAGCACTTAAATGATTCCAAGCAATGAGAGACAGAACCTGAACGATCTGTCCATCTCAGTCTCCACTTAGTTGTCAGCGGTAAAGAATATACCCAGTCTTTATTCATTTGCTGTCAGGGATGATTCTTCTTAATCACGATTTATGTTTTTTTTTCTGAAAGCAACAAACAGTTTACATACGAGCCATGTGCTTTCTGAATCGTCATTTAAATGCTCGTCAGTCAGTGTACTGGCAAGCGTAGGTACAAATTCGTGGCTGGTGAACGCTGAAAGGATGGTTTGTGAAATTTGAATCGCCGAGAAAGAGAAATGGCTTAGAGGTGGACGGAGGAAGTTGGCTGGAAAGAGGCAGTGTGTCTAGAACGTGGCTGGTAAAGGCCAAAAGTTTAGGTTGGCCTAAAAAATGAAACCCTAATCTCATACGTGGCAATCAGCTAGTCATCATAGTAAATTTTAAATATGATTAAGTAAAAGTAAAAAAATAAACATGTAAAGTGATCTCTTTATAATAGTGAGGAAGTTAGTGGTTGAAATCACAACCATTGATTTATTAGGACTACTAAGAATATTCCATCAATATTTAATCTTGTCCATACAAAAGTGATTAAGCACTAAAAGCCTATTAAATGTGCCCATGATCAATAGGTATACATCTTTCGACGTAATTATGTAAACCTAAATTCCTCTCTCTCTTGCAATCCATGGATTGGATTTGTAAGTTTTTCTCTCCAAACCAATGACCGTTTGGATAAATTTGAAATAATTACCCAATTCAATTATTCGACTTGACTTGATTTTATCTATCATACATTCATAGAGATTTTATTTTTTCGAACTTTTTACACATTCACAAATTGATGAAAAATTTATTGATGAATTTGTTTCTTAGTGTCTATCATACATTAATAATAGAGATTTTACTTTTTCTAATTGTTTACACATTAACAAATTGATGAAAAATTTATTGATTTCTCTTACAAATAAATATCAAAATGTAACATTTACATTATTTGAATTTAAAATAAATAAATAGAAAAACAAAATGTAGTATTCACTTTTCCATAAAGAATATGATTAGCTTAAATCCATAATAAATTTTAGATGAAACGTCATTTTCTTAATTAGGTGAAGTTATTGCCAAAAAGGTATTATAGTTATTTAATATCAAGTGTTTTTTTAGGATTCAGAATAGATCATTATATATTTTGGTATTTTCCACCTATTTTTTAGATGGAAAAATTGGAATCATTTACAAGGCTCATTTTAGGAGTAGGTCATACTTTCTTTATTTGGGTTCTAGAACCATTACTACATGATCAAGGATAAAGGATATGAAGTTTTTTTATCATCAATTCACATAAAGGTAAATCCAAGATCTTTTTGGCAAGTGTTAACCAAGTAAAAAAATTGATCAATTCTAGTAGGAAGTTTGTATTACTTTTTTTAAGAGAGAATCAATGAGAGATGAACCCGTAAAAGGGATGTACTAAAGTGAAAAAAGGTCAATTGGAGGATATTTTGTGGGCATATAGAGAAGTGTTCCAATAGTCTAAAGGGTTACCACTTAAGAGGGAAGTGGAGAACGAGATAAAGTTGTTGTCTCACTCTTCGTTACTAGACATTGGATTGTATAGACCTTCCATCCTAGAAGCACATGAAGTGAAGAAATAGTTGCAATAACTATTGAAGCATGAAGTAACTCAACTAACCACCTTGCCTTGTGAGTCCCCTATCATCATAGTACCCAAGAAGGATGAGACTTAGAGTAGATCAACTACAAAGCTTTGAATAAGATCACCCTCAAGAGTTGATACCCTCTACCTAGGATCGATGACTTGTTAGATCAATTACAAAATGCTAAGTACTTCACCAAGTTGGATCTGAAATAGGGATACCACCATGTATCATTTAAAGAAGTAGACACTTGGAATATTTCCTTCAATACAAGGCAAGGTATATACGAATGGTTGATAATGCCTTTTTGTTTATGTAATGCACCAACTACATTTATGAATTTCATGAATGATGTATTGCATCTCTTTCTAGATTCATTTAGAATAGTGTACTTAGATGATATATTAGTTTATAGATCTACCTAGTAAAACCATATCTCACATCTCATATGGGTATTAAAGACCCTAAAAAAAAATCAATTGTTGGAAAGTATTAATAAATGAATTTTGTTAGTGGTCATTGGTGTATTTGGGGTATGTGATTAGTGGGTGGAACTCAAGATAGACCCTAAAAATATGGAGGCCATCCTCAAGTGTCCAAATCCTACTAATTTCATTGAAGTTAGGAGCTTTGTTGGGGTAGCAAAATACCTAAAAAATTTCATAGAATCATTTTCAGTTATGGCTACACTAATCCATGCCATAAGAACCATTGAAAAAAGTTTTCAATGGAGAAAGAATCAACATAAATATTTTGAAAAGATGAAATGAAATATTATTTAACCACGATTTCTTGCATTACCAAATTTGTAGCATCCTTTTGAAGTGGATATGGATGCAAGTGGATATGATATGGGAGTAGTTTTGATGCAAGGAGAGAATTTGATATGTTATCATTCTAAAATGTTTCATGGAAAATTCTTGAACTACCCTACATGTGACAAGGATCTCTATGCTCTAGTTCAAGTTGTTAAGAAGTGGAAGCATTATCTCATGGGAAACGAGACCATCATCCACATTGATCATCAACCGCTACATTATTTACAAGCTCAAAGTAAGATTCAACAAACTAGACACTATAAGTGGATGATTTTTTTATAACAATTTCATCTCATCATCAAATATAAGAATTGAAACACTAATTAGTTGGAATACATGTTTTCCTAGCCATCCACATCCAAGTTCACATCATTGGGAACTCGTATGCATATGGAACCTTTCACCCATGATGCATAAAAAGAGGCATACATTGGAGATGAGGATTTTAAAGAGGTGTTTCAATAGCTATAGGGCCAAATTCATGTAGAAGAAGGTGATTGTAAGGCTGTCTAACATCTATAGGATGAGATTGTCTACATGTTAAACACACTTTATGTTCCTAAAGGTGAAATGTTGTAGCTTATCAAAGAATCTCACATCTCCAAAGTCGCAACACATTTTGGCGTTGAGAAGACAATCACTAACTTATAGAGGCATGTGTATTTTCCTAGAATGAAAGAAGATGTAGCTTGGTTTGTTAGAGAATTCATACTTTGTTGTACCAATAAGTATAGTAATAGAAAGAAAGGTTTATACCATCTCCTACCTATGCCTACTAGACCCTAGGAGAGCATCTCCATGGATTTTGTGGGTAGTTTTCCAAGAAAAAATAAGGGACATGACTATCTGTCTATGGTAGTTGATAGGTTTAGTAAGATGTGCATTCTTATGCCTTGTAAAAATACCATCAACAGACAAGATGTAGTGAATGTGTTATTCAAAAAGGTCTAGGTGCACTTTGGGATGCCAAGGAGAATCATATTAGATAGAGATACTAGATTTGTCAATGCCTTTTGGACTAAACCATGGGAAAACATGGACATCAAGTTGAATAGATTTATATCTTTCCATCCACAGAAAAATCAATAGATAGAAGTAGTGAACATGACATTGGTTCATATTTTGAGGAGTTACAATCAGAAGCATCCAAGGACCTATGACAAAAAAATGATTTATATTTAGCACTCTTCAATAGAGAAATCCATACTTCTACTAGTAAGTCCCCTTTTGAAACTTGCTTTAGGTATTTTAGGACTTTTCCCTTAGAAGTTGAAAGTATATGGATAGCAAGGAGGAGTGAGGGAAGACACAATAGGAGAAGAATTAAAGGATGAAAAAATTGTTGATAATATTGGGAAAATCCACTTGCTAGTATAAGAGACGTTGAAGAAGTCAAAAAAAAGGTACAAAGCCTAACATTATTAGCACAAGAATGAGAAAAAAATCAATAGGGGAGAAATAGTTTGGTTGTACGTAAACAAAGAAAGGATACATAGTCTTGGTAAGAATATCAAGGATTTGCAATATGGTCCTTTTGAAGTGTTGGAGAAGGTAGGTGATAATTCCTACAGACTTAGTATAACCCCATATATGCACATTTACTCAGTGGTGAACGTGGAAAAACTAAAACTCTTTGAACCTTCAATGCTAGACTAGAAAATTTATGGGAAAGTCTTAGCTATCATAAAGGACTTAGCACCAAAAGCTTAGGCAAATTTAGAAAAAAGTATAGTTTTGTAGAAGAATTCCAGAACAATCAAACAAGGATAGAATAAACTCTGGTAAGTTGGGTTGAAAGGAGAATTTCCAGGCAAGGCCAAGTGGTACTCTAGGGAAAAGGTAGAGGAAGAATTTCCTCACATCCTTCAATAAAAAAAAATTATAGACAAAAATCCTCCCTAAATGGGGAGGTATGATCTAAAATGAATAATTATATAGTTTTTCATCAATTTTAGTACTTTATA
>ML837197.1:32151-46176 GCA_009831015.1 Picea engelmannii | reverse complement strand
AAGGTCCCTTCCAACTGTCCTTCGTTCCCCACACACTTTCACTCCAAGAATTCTGAGAGCATAGATCTGATAATATTCACAATCTATCTTGACAAAGGAAAATCTCAAAGCCACTCCAACCAAGCTAATAATTCCAAGCCAACAAAAACTAACAAGCTCAAGAACCCCTTCTCCATGAGAGATCCTCTCCTTTTATAAGTTGAAGAGGATAAGGTGAGGAGGTTAGGATGATCCCACTAAATCATGAAAGCGAGTAAGATCCAAACCATTCGGATGCCACCTCACCATAGAGGTTTCTCCTTCTAGAAGATTCGAGAAAACACTCATTTTTCCCACGTGTAAGCATTCTCGCACCCTGCCTATAGAGAAGCCTGCGAACAATTTGCACCCTAAGTGTGGGCAGCCTACGAGAATCAATCATTCTCGCACCCTAATACATAGGCAGCCTACGAACTTCCTTTTTTATAGGGTTTTCACAAGGGAAAGTGCAATTTCTTTTCTCAGGAAAGGTTCTTCTCCCTTCTCTCTTCAGGAACTCAAGCCACTGACCCCTCTGAAGGAAACAGATAGGTTTACATCATTAACAGTCATAGGGATGACGAAAATAATGTGTAACAACAGGGCAGATTTTCTGCTGAAGGGGAGCACTTTTCTTTGGTGGAAAACACTCCTACCTCAACTAAAAATAGTCGTCGAAGACATGTCATGGGAATTGTTCGAGGAGCAGTTCTGGGAGGGGTATTTGTCAGAGGAATTCATTGAGCATTGACTCAATCAGTTCAATGCCTTACGACATGGTCGTCTTACGATGATCGAGTATGAGGCTTCATGGAGTTGCTTAAGTATGCTCCACACCTAAACACAGAGAAGCTAAAGGTCAACAAGTTGTGTTCAGACTTAAATTCAACATTTGTGTAAAGGTGAGGATCCTAATGCCTCAGACGTTACACGATGCAAACCAAAAGGCCCTCATAGTGGAGGAAGAGATGACCAGCGGGGGTCAGGGCAGGAATCCTGTAAGACCAAATGGACAGATGACATTAGTTGCATAGCAACATCATACACCATCCATACATACATCAGGGTATCAAGATATGTCAAGAGGATCCATGTTCATGACACCATGATGATTGGATCCTCGGTAGAGGAATCCCTATAGAGGACCTCTTCATAATCAACAGCATCATCCACAGCAGGAATTGTTTAATCATGTTCAGCAGAACAGACCAGGATCTCAAGATAGTAATCTCGTAGCTTCTACTTTGGGGAATAAGAGTATTGGACCAAAGACTGGGTGTTGGACGTGTGGAGAGCCACACTACCAGAGATATTGTCTGGTTGAGAAGGCTAAAGCGGTTGGGCCAATAGGACACACTATAGTTGGATATTTGGGCAAGGTCCACAGGATTCATGCCAAGGTGAATAACCACTAGGCAAAGCACCAATCCACTACGCTAGAGACATCATGCACCATTGCGAACCAAACTTTTAGTATTGTGATAGATCCTGGTGTTGTAGAGAGCTTTATTTCTAGTGCAGTGCTGAAAAGAATTAAGGTAAAGGCAGTCAAGCAAGTCAATTCTATACACGTAGATATGGCTTCAGGTGCCAAACAAAAGGTTGGAGAAAAGGTTTCGTACTATCGCATTAACTTGGGAGATTTTGTGACAAAGGACAAACTATATGAAACGATATTAGGATCTTATGACATAGTGATCGATATGGACTGGTTGGGATCGCATGATGTGATACTCAACTGTAAGACAAAACAGTTAAGTTGACCAATGATGTGGGACAAAGAAGAGTGATTGTGGGAAGAAACCAAGGAGTGTCCTTGAGATTCATTTCTTCCCCAAAACTACAAAAGAGCTTGCGCAAAGGATGTACATTATATGCAATATTAACGCTAAAAGACAAGCATGAGGCAAAAGGATTAGAAAACCTTCGGTAGTACGAGAGTTGCTAATGTAATTCTAGAAGAGTTAACAGGCTTGCCACCCGAAAGATAGTTGGAGTTTACAATCGACTTGAAACCTAGAACTGAACTAATAGAAAGAACGCCTTATCAGATGTCAACACCTTAGTTACATGATTTGAAAATGAAACTGAAGGATTTGTTGAAACTGGGACTTATACGTCCAAGTGTGTAACCTTGGGGTGTGCCTTTGATTTTCATAAGAAATAAGGATGGGTCGTGGAGACTCTGTATTGACTACTGTCAATTGAACAATGGAACGATCAAGAAACAATATATGTTGCCAAGAATAGACGATTTGTTTGATAAAATGAAAGGTGTGACAATGTTTTCAAAGATCGACTTGAGATCAGGTTATCACCAGTTACGAATTAAAGAGGAATATATTCCTAAGACCACCTTCAAGACAAGGTTCGAGCACTACGAATTTATCATTTTACTATTGAACTGACAAACTCCCCGGGGGTATTCATGAGCTTAATGAATGGGGTATACTGTGAATAATTGTACAAGTTTGTTCAAGTATTCATTGATGACATACTGATATATTCTCGGATGACGGAAGAACATGACGAAAACTTGCACTTCGTCCTACAGTGTTTACGAGAAAATAAATTATACGGGAAACTATTGAAATGCTCTTTTTACCAATCAAAGATTCATTACTTAGGGCATGTTATCTTTGGCGAAGGAATCGTTGTGGATCCAACAAAGGTACAGGCTATTATGGAATGGCCTGCGCTAAAAAACGTACCAGAAGTACATAGCTTTATGGGTTTAGAAGGATATTATCGATGGTTCGTCAAAGGTTTTTCGAAGATTGCAAATCCGATCACGAAATTGCAGAAGAAAAAACAGAAGTTCATATGGACTGAGAAGTGCGCGGAATAATTTCAAAGGCTCAAGGGGCTGTTGATGATAACGCCGATACTGAAAGTCCTCGATATGGATAAGGAATTATTGGTATGCACAGATGCATCCAAGGAAGGTTTAGGCGGATTATTGATGCAAGACGGTCGAGTGATCGCTTACATCTCAAGGAAATTAAGAAAGCATGAGGAGAACTACGAAACTCATGATTTGTAGTTATTGGCCATTGTGTATGCCTTGAGATTATGGAGACACTATATGATTGGACGGAAATTCGAACTAAAAATGGACCACTGTGGATTACAACACATTTTTATGCAATGTGACTTGAACGCGCGACAAAGGTGTTGGTCAAAATTAATTAGAAAATACGATTTGAGATTAAGTACATTAAAGACACTGAACAAAGTGGAAGATGCGTTGAGTTGGAGACCACGCATATTCTCGGTGATACCTCTTTAGACGAATCTTCAAGAAAGGCTTCTAACTGCATAATTATATGATCATTGGTATAAGGAGGTTAATGAAAATATCAGACCAGACACCATGATGGTACCAAGGTTTGAAGGCTATACATTGGACAAGGACGGATTGTTGAGGTATATTAATAATTGAATTTACATATCTACTAACGAAGAATTTCAAGGTTTGATCTTAAGAGAAGCTCATAGAGCAGTATACATGTCTCATCCAAGAGTCATGAAGATGAGGGAAAACTTCAAGCCTTTATTCTTCTAGAGAGGAATGAAGGCAGACATAGTTAGTTATGTGGCGCAATTTCTAGAATGTCAGCGAGCGAAGGATGAACATAGACATCCAACAGGATTACTATAGCCACACGCTATTCCAGAATTGAAATGGGAGGTCGTTTCAATAGACTTTATTGTTGGGTTGTCACTGATGGCAAGGAGGCATGACTCGATTTTCATGGTAGTTGACACTCTAACAAAGAGTACACATTTCATTCCTATGCATACAACGTATTAGGCGCCAAACATAACTAGATTTTTGTCAGCGATATTGTGAGATTACATGGAATTCCTAAAAGGATCATATCTGATAGAGAATCGATGTTTACAAGACATTTTTGGACCAATTCCCAAACGAACTTCGAGATACAACTGAACTTTAGTACAAAACGTCACCCTGAGACAGATGGGAAGACAAAACAAATGAACCAAATTTTGAAAGATATGTTGCGTATGTACATGATGGACCAACATAAGCATTAGGAATAGTTCTTGCCACTGGTAGAGTTGTCGTACAACAACAACTATCAAGGTACCATTAAGATGGCACCATTTGAGTTTCTCTATGGGCAACCGTGTCAGACTCCATTGAGTTGGGATCGACTTGAGGATAGGGTCCTGATAGGACCAGAAATGATCCAAGAAATGGAAGAACAAATGAAAATGATAAGACAAAGGATTAAAGAAGCACAAGATCGGTAGAATAGTTATGTTGATGTGCCTCGCATTGACCGCAACTATGAAGTTGGTGACTGAGTTTTATTGCAGGTGAAACCGCACAAGAGTTCGATTAAGTTAGGAAAGGGTGCTAAAATATCTCCTAGGTTTGTGGGGAATTTCGAAGTTGTGGAAAGGAAAGGACTCATGGCCTATCAACTAGCCTTGCCTCATTCTTTGAGGCATATGCACGATGTTTTTCTTGTATCTATTTGGCGAAATTATGTTAGTAATCCTACACATGAGATTGACATGAGTTCTTTGCGGTGTCGGAAGAGGGTGCACTCACGGTGGAGCCAATCCACATTGTGGACCATCGCATTTGACAACTACGACGTTGAACAGTCAATCAAGTCAAGGTCAAATGGGACAATTATAGTCCACACTCGGATACTAAGAGGACCCATATGATATGCGTCAACAGTTTTTTACTTATTCGAAAGACTAGACATATTGATCTTGTCACATACTTTATTTACTACATTTTTATACACTATACAACATCAGGATGAATTTTAAAACAAGAGGGGATGTATGTAACATCCCTCTCTTTCGAGCACAAGTTATTGACTTATTCTTTGAGGACACTTGCGTGCAAGTGATCCGGTTATAGTACATGGTTATTATTTCGCTGATGGATTCTTATGATGATGTTGGTGGATTATGATTAAATGTTATTTGTTATATGTGTATTGGCATATGCTATTGACGCATTTTCCTTGAGTGTGCAGGACATTGACAGAGTGTGGATGTCGATGACATCAATGGACCTCTGTGGACTTTGGATTAAGTCAGGGAGTGGGTTGTATTGGTTTCAGTATTTCATTTATAAATATGTAACATATGATCGATTATATTATGATGTTGTATATGGATCGATGAAATTGTTTTGTTAATGAATGCAGGCTGATGAATGCTTGTTAATCAGACTTGCATAAGGAGTAAAGGGGCCATGTACATAGACTAGATATTGAGGGAGAGGTGTGGCAGAGTCCCTAACACAACCTATTAGCACTCCCTTCATGGCTCGAATTGTAGGTTAACGATTACCTATTTTGAGATCCATGATGATGTGAAGGAAGACTAAGATAGTCTCTCAAGAAGATTTACAAGGGGCATGCAATAAGGCAAGGTCTTTATTTCTTAGAATCCAATAGTCTCTCACAAGGTCGCCCGAATGGGGTGTTGACTTCAAGGGTTGGACAGCTA
This sequence comes from Picea engelmannii, assembly GCA_009831015.1. Classification (NCBI taxonomy): domain Eukaryota; kingdom Viridiplantae; phylum Streptophyta; class Pinopsida; order Pinales; family Pinaceae; genus Picea; species Picea engelmannii. The sequence continues at coordinate 40,656 of ML837197.1, read as the reverse complement.
CCAAAACCATTCAAAGGCGAGTGGAACCCTTGGAGCATGGAGTGCATATTGAAGGTCATGTCCCGTAATTAAAAATTTGAATCAAAGGCGAGTGGCACCCTTGGAGCACGGAGTGCATCTTGAAGGGCACATCGCGGAAATAAAACTTGAGTCAATGAATCTAGGTGGCCTAGAAAACCTTGAGCGAATAATTAAACCTTGTAAAAATCTTTAAGCATTGTTGGATTTAATTAATTAATTAAATATTTAAACTATTAATTGTGAATCCTGAAATGAAAGTCCGAGCCTATTCAAAAATTAAGCCTAAGTCTAAAGTTTGGTGAGAATACTAAAACTGATTTATAAATTAAATAAAATAGGAAAGAGGTAAATCAATTTAATAAATTAAGGAAGATGAAATAAGTCTAAAGAATTAATATAATACATGTGTGCAAAAATACCAAATTAGAATTTAAGATAAGAAAGGAATAAAGCATAAAATAGTGTACACACATAGAAAGGTATCTAGAGTCTAGTTAAGACTAGTCTAACTTGAAGAAGATTCCTATTTTAACTCAACCTAGATTTAGTAAGGCGCCAATCACTAAATGGGAATAAGGGGAATAAAGAGACAATTATGAGTGATTTAAGGAGCGCTTTTAGGAGAGGTGAGAGAAATTGACTTTTAATTAAAATAAATTATGGAATTTTCTTGTAAAACTTATGGAGAGGTTGACAAGTGTATGGGGGAAATAATTCTAAATTATTTAACTAAAAAGTGAATTAATTGTACAAGGGGGAATGTGTCATTAAGAAAATTCTATAAAACAAATGGCAAGGATGAGAAATGAATCAGACTGGTTATGGGAAAAGTTATGATGCAAAAATTTTGATTGTTTTACTTGTGAGAGTTGGGATACCCAGCTTGAGAGAGAGTGGTGGCTCTACCTTGCGAGGAAAGCTGAGAGCTAGGGGATTTCTGGTTGTGTGTGTACGTGGCCTCTTTGCAACTCGAGGGGCTAAGGGAGAAGAAAAGTACCCCTAGTGTTGGCTGGGAGGTACCGGTGAAGTCTCTACGGTTAGAAAAGAGGGAGAAGGGGTGTGAGAAATTTCCAGTTAAAGATCGACATCAAGTGGAAGCGACTTCTAGTTTATGGTATTTAAGATTCTATTTTTCATTCTTAAATAAAAACTCATCTCGTATAATTGATAATATTTAGAAGGTCGAATTAATTCGTACCCAGAATTTTTTTTTTATTAATCCTTTGCAATTCAGGATATATGTGTTACACAGAACGAAAAACCTCACGCCGAGAATGATTCTTGACACTAGTATTCCAATTAAGAATGTACAGTTGTAAATGCCCCGACAATTGTGATCCTCGAGTTGTGCATTATTTTAATTCATTGTAATTTGTGAACGATTAAGAATTTCACAATGCTTTAAGGAAAATCGAATTGCTCCCTATATTTAAATGTTTAAGGGTGAATCCATTTATTACTTGCACTCTATTATGTATCTATTTAAACACCACCTCGTGGTTTAGACGCTGCTTATATTTTATTATATTTTTCATTAAAAGGAATGCAGGATCAGACTGTTGAACTGTGGGAAAAATTTAAATCGACAGTGTTAATTACCTCCGTTGGAATTCTTGAGGATCGACAAATTTTCTTGATGCATTATGATGTTGAGTTTCCTTCTAAATTTCTACGCTCATTCCTTCACTTCATAAATTCAACAAGAAAGTCTCTCGAACTTTTAGTCTTTACTCTGAGTCGAGCCCTTACTTCCAACCTATCTGCTCCTGGTCTTTCGTTTTTTTCTCTTTTTCAAAGGACAGAAAAACGTATGGTATTGATCGCCTCTTGGTCGGCTTATCATATTCTTCCACGCTTAACTGAGTAGATATTGACCAGGCCCTCTGCTAGTCGATCGTTTCGGAATTAGAGTTTCGACCGAGTGATTGATTTGCTCCTCTTTTTTAGTCGAAGTGTGGCAGCAAAGAAGAGGGAAAAAGCATAGATGTGGGTCCTCTCCTTACCATTGAAGGACACCCCCAAGGAATTACGAAGTGGGGTGACTACGTGCGTAGAAAACACTTCCTTACTTGCACGATACCCTTGCGACGATCTGCTGGGTTGGGTTGGACACCTGGAGATCGATTGATCCTTTGAGACCATTGAGAATTAATCTAAATCTCCCTTATTTGTATTCAGTTACCTTCATTTTTCGCATTGTTTTCAAATCCAGGAAGTAACGCAGAACTGGATTGCAGACCGAATCTAATTACCTGTTCTAGTAGATGATGAACCCCGAGGTCACTGTGGATTCCTATCAACTCCTTTACTAAATTTCGGGTCTACATTCTCCTCAGATCTTCATATTTTCATCCTTTCATATAGCGTCGACCATTTACCACGAATCTGGTATTGTTCCCACGTCAGATCCATTTCTTAGATTGTTTATGTATTTTATGGGCACCATACCCTGAGACTCTAGTAGTAGTGATTTTGATCTCCCTCTCTTCGAGGTACTTCTCTGACAGTTAGGGACCTGCGAACTCGCACCTGGAAGTGACCTCGGCTTCCTAATTATTATGTTGCTAGCGCTTTCACTTTTACTCTCTACTGGCCTAGAAAAACTGCCCATCGGGTGTTAAATAGCCTAGTTCCTACTTCTCACAGTTCTTATCATAACCCTTGGTCAATGTTGTGTAGCATTCCATGTGACATGCTAGGGTAATTAATAAAATAAATTTGCAAAGTTCAACTTTAAACATCCATAAAAAGGGGTGTTAAGGAGAGTCCTTCTAGAATAGTACTAGGTTACATCAAGACCTCTTGGAATGAATTTTTATATTAAGAACTTTATTATGGGATAATCTCAATTACGATTTGACCCGAGATAGAATAATTAAAGTAAGGAGTTGGGTTGGGTCTAAGATTTATCTTCATAGTCATGAAGATCCACTCTTATGAATAAGAATGTTTAAGGATTTGAAGATTGGGAATTCGTTCACTTTACTCTAAATTTAATTTAAGCACAATAAGTATAACCATAATAAGGATAGGAATCACAATGGATTATGTTGGGTATAGAAACTAAGATTAAATACGTAGTCCACCTTGAACCATCAAGGGAAATGATTGGTTCAAGAAGGATTGTTAGCCTTAACCTCGGTCATTGAACCTTGATTGACACTTTTTGTAACTCTTGAAGAACTTAATCTAGTTTACTTTCTTGCAAGTTATATTATTAAGGGTTGTTAGGTTGTTTATCTAGCAATGGTATTATCTTAGCTAAGTTATTTGATTCCTAATTGATCATAACTTGTTTTGTGAGTGGTGTAGAACTTGTTTTTACGTACATAGTAAAATGTAGTTGGACTAATGCTGGAAGGTTTCATAGGCGAAATTGCGTCAATTTAACTTATATGTGTCATTGTAGTGTGACTATTGCGGGAATGTATCGTAGGTGGTAGTTGCATCAATTATTGGATGTATGTTTGTAGTAGAATTTTCCTTTGCACCATGAATTAAAATAGATGAATGTTTCTTACGCCTTGAGATTAATGCGATGTATGATTGGTTATGTGATTAGATTTCCTTGCGCCACGAAGTAAAATTTATGATTACTCTTACGCCTTGAAATTAATGTGATGTATGATTGGTTATGTAAATAGTTTACTCTTGCGCCCTTAAATATAATTGATGCATGATCATTTTAATAATTATATTCTCTTACGCCATTAAAATAATATTGATGTTGATTGATTTAAGAATTATATTACTCTTGCGCCATGATTACTTGATAAGTGAGATTGATTGTTGATCTAATTGGATTTCGGCTTGATTGCAATAGTGGGATTTAGATACCTCCTTATTCCTCAGAACAATCACCAGCCCTGAGACCTTAAGTGGTCAAAATCAATCGAATGAATCATGGGATTTAGCGTTGCTTATGTTTCCTGTAGGTCCTAACCATGCAGGATAGTTTGGGTTGGTAGTTATTTCGGTATTAAGTGTATAGTTGACCATTATTTATATATGTCTTTAGATGATTTATGTTTATGCGTTGAACATGTGTCATTGTTATTTATGTTAATGCGATGGCATTGCATCATTATTTATTAGGTTGACATATTGCTTGTAATGTTATTAATTTATGTTCTGACAACTCAAATTTTTAACGCTAAAAAAAAAAAAAAAAATCATATTTACCTTGTACATCGTTATTTTTTGTCATAATGGAGGGACGTTACATATGGTATCAGAGTGAGGTTAAACCCTGCGACTTGGGATCATTACGTCTTCCACTGTATTAAACATTTGATTAATAATTTATCACTAATTTGAAATTTGAATTGTCCCTATGGTAATCGTGATTAGAGGACATCGGGGAGGTAGACAACGTGGTGCTAGGGGAGAAGGTGTGATGCCTCCAGTAGCACCCATGCCAGAGAAGTATAAACCCCAAGGAGAAGAACAGGTCATTGGGTAGGAGCAGGTTGTAGTAGGATATGCAGTTGGTTGATAAGGTCCATTTAGAGGATGTCAAAGGCCTTGATTAACCGACTAGATAGAGATGAGGCCAGGGAGTCTGTATCCAATGAAGGTTCACAGCGTGCTCCAATTGGTAGTGACAACATTCACAAAGAACTAGATAAGGTTAAATTTATGAGTTCATGGGTGCCACGGATGGCTTAGCTTCCAAGGCATGGTTGGAGAACATGGCGATGTGTTTCTCAGTTCGCGACAATACCTCCAACATGAAGGTCCGCAAGGCGGACTATCATCTCAAGGGGAGCACTACCTCAACTAAACATGGTCATCGAAGAGATGTCATGGAAATTGTTCAAGGAGCGGTTCTGCGAGAGGTATTTGTAAGAGGAATTCATTGAGCGTCGACTCAATCAGTTCAACACCTTACAACAGGGTGGTCTTACAGTGCCCGAGTATGAGGCCTGATTCATGGAGCTTCTTAGGTATCATCCACACCTGAACACATAGAAGATAAAGGTAAACAAGTTGTGTTCAGGCTTAAATTCAACATTCATGCAAAGGTGAGGATCATAATGCCTTAGATGTTACATGATGTGGACCAAAAGGCCCTCATAGTGGAGGAAGAGATAACCAGTGGGGGTCAAGGTAGGAATCCTGCAAGATCGACTGGACAAACGACATCAGGTGTGCAACAACATCAGACACCAGCCAGAAATACATCAGGGTATTGAGATACGTCGACAAGATCCACTTTTGCGACACTATGATGACCAACTCCTTAGTAGAGGACTCCCTATAGAGGACCTATGCATCATCAGCAGCGTCATCTACAGAAGCATCTATTTAGGCCTGTTCAGCAGAACAGACCAAGATCTCAAGTTGGTAAGCTCGCAGCTTCTACTTCAGGGACCAGGAGTATTGGATCAAAGCCCAGGTGTTGGATGTGTGGAGAGCTACACTACCAGCGATACTGTCTGGTTGAGAAGGCAAGAGCGGTCAGGTCAATAGGACACATTACAGTTGGAGATTTAGGTAAGGCCCACAGGATTAATGTCGTGGGGAATAACCGTCAGGCCGAGCACCAGTCCACTATGCTCGAGACGTCGGGTACCATCGTCGACCAAAATTTTAGTATTGTGATAGATCTTGGTGCTGCAGAGAGATTTATTTCTAGTGCAGCAGTGAAAATAATTAAGGTAAAGGCAATTGAGCAAGACGAGTTTAGATACGTAGATATGGCTTTGGGTGTGAAACAAAAGGTTAGAGGAAAGGTTGCGGACTGTCGCATTAACTTTGGATATTTTGTCATGAAGGCCAACCTATATGATAGGATCTTAGGATCTTATGACATAGTGATCGGTATGGACTGGTTGGGATCGCATGATGCGATACTCAACTGTAAGATGAAACAGTTAATTTTACCAATGATGTGGGACAAAGAAAAGTGATTGTGGGAAGAAACCAGGGAGTGTCCTTGAGGTTCATTTCTTCCCCACAGCTACAGAAGAGCTTGCACAAAGAATTATCCATAGGATCTTTTAATGACTTATGGTTGAGTTTTAATTTTGCATGCGTTAATTAACCACTTGAGAAAACTTAGTGAAAGAATGAGGAAAGAAGAGGAATTATGACAGCCATATACAAATATGCAGATCTGAAATGAAATAATAAACAGCAAACCATAACACGAAGATTGATAACGGAGCTCGGCACAACTTTGCCTACGTCTCCGGGCCTTTTTCTCTGTGGGGGAGGCTTCTTTATTTTTGTTCAAAAGATCAAAAGTACATCTCTACAATGCCAAATGGCTACAAGATTGATCTAGTCATGTTCTTCCAGATCTCTAGAACCATGCAAAGAAAATGGCACACAAAACAGACGTCCGGAGCTCCCAGAAATGGTCTGACAGCGTCTCCTCCTCAAAAGCTTATCTGCATCAAAATGGATTTATTTTGGTTTCCCCCCAGTATAACTCTGTTCTGACTACTCCTATGGCTTCAGAGCATCCCAAAACCCCTATCTGCGCTCTTTCGGCACCTCAATCGGTCGAAAAACGAAGAAGTTATGCCTCTCGGAAGTTTTCCCCTTCAAGCTTGCTGTCACAGGTTCTACAAAACGCACCCCTCTCCATTAAACCTGGCACACACGCTTATTTAAGCTTAAAAACCCAGCACCGGGCACAACCGTGCCAACTGTGCAAACCGTAGGACGGTTAAGGGCACGCCATCCCCTAACCCCCTAGGCACCTAGGCGTATGTGGTCACAATATGACCTCGGGCTTAACAAAAGAACCAAACCGATGCAAAAATGTCGCGCTCCTGGTTATGGTCACATGGCGCAACACATAGGACCACGGGATACAATATTTAAATAACTCCGCGCACGCGCCAACGGTGGGTATGGGCATATGTATCATACGTGTGACTGGGCGCTGCATTTGAATTACACTCCCGTGCAAGTGTTTTGGGCGCATGGTCATATATTAACACAACAAAACCACGGCTTAAACCTCAACACAAATCCCATGTTCAAAAAAATATGGCATGGCCATATGTATAACACAATAAAACCTCGGGTCGGGGCTTAGCCCTGGCCCGACCCCCCGTCGAATCAAAGGTTACATCAATTCAAATAGTTTATAATTCATATAGTTCACAAGGAACAACGTGTGGCATGATGGTTGGACGGACTTTGTTAAAGCGCTTGGCCAAAGGGGGAGGTCACCGGTTCGAATCCGGTGGACTACACAAAATTTTGAACAACAACCAATTCAACCAATACTGGGCTGCCACATGGCACCTTACCATTTGTCAAAATAATGCCACGTGTCGTCAAATGATTCACTCAAACCTGCCAATCAGAAACTACCACATCATCACCTGCCATGTCATCGTACAGTCGCCACATCAGCATGTACGGACTCTGCCACGTCAGCCTCTACGGACTGCCCAGTCAGTGCCCTTTTTTTTCCTGTTTGACGATTCAGACAGATCGTGATATCTTCTCCATACGGAGCCCGTTTGACAAAGTAAATATACCAACGGAATCAGGAAGACGAGACGGACGCAATGGCATAGGTTTCATCGCATTCTGAGCACTTTCATTTTTGAGCATTTTTCAAGCCCTGTCAGGCTTCTGGATCCGATTTCGGATCACATCTCCCCACAATAAGACCTTTTGGTCCCCAAAAGGTTACTGACCAGTCAACAAGCTCGGGATAGGCCACCGGGCTTGCTCTCTGTCTCTGAACTCTGTCCTGTGCACCTGTCTCATCAAGATCAATTGTAACACAATCATGACAACTAACAGTATATTGTTAGCCATTTGAACCCTCTTACATCTTACTGAAACCACTATCATCCATGTAGAAAACATTGCTAATGACAAAAACAAAAAGACAATTGCAAATGAGCTGATATACTTTAGATATCTGGACGACATGAGCTTATCTTGAAGCAACTTATGATTGATTTTCCATTCAACAACCATATTTTGTTCTTGCTTAAGATCAATTACTTCATTTGAAACAATTATTAGTTTGTTGCATGCTTGCACTGCATTCGTTAATTGTTCCCTTGTTTGAAGTGCTTTATTTGCTTTAACACGATGAACATGAACCACATAATCATGACCTGCTTTAGTGAATTGATATTGATTCTTTGTCCTGTAGAAGATTGTCTTATGATCAAATAAGTATGGACTACCTAAGTTCATTCCACATTCTCTTAACGACACAACATCACAAGTTACTTCATCCACATACTTAGATGAAATTGCAAATTTGATTGTGCACTACTTTGTTATGTGTATCTGATGATGATTGCTTACCCATTTAAGTGTGTAAGGCTTATGATGAGTTTGTGTTTTTAATCCCAAGTGTTTAACCAATTCTTCAGAGATTAGATTAGATTGAGATCCACTGTCGATTAATGTGTCTATCTTAGTGTGTCGCATGATTACCCTTATATGAAACAACTTGTTTCTACAATCAATATCTTCACCATTTTTACCTGTCATACC
>ML837197.1:0-12606 GCA_009831015.1 Picea engelmannii | reverse complement strand
ATTCAATGATTGCTTTTTCTTTATAACCCAAAGGATATAATTGTTTCCTAAGTGCAGAAATAAAATCCTTCCATGATGGAAATACATTACCCACATTTCGTGTTCCTTTTTGTAGCTTGCTCTGCCACCAGATAAGAGTTGTACCTGCAAGTCTCAAAGATGCCAACTGGATTTGTGTGGCCTCCTCCTTGATCTGTTGCACACTGCAGTATACCTCCATCTGTCTGATCCAGTTATCAAGTTTTTTTTCATTCACTTCACCATCATATATGAGCAACTCAAATTTTACATCAAGTTTTAACAATGGCATTTCATGTTTATTTTTATGCACATTTTTCTTTTCACTAGATTTAGAACTTGAACTTGAAGAAGAAGGAGAAGAAGGAGGTGTTGATGGAGGTGGAGGAGGAATCTGAGGATGGTCCTCTTCCTCTTCACTTTTGCCTTTCGAAGAATTACCCAAAACTGGACGCTTCCGTTCCAAGTAATCTTCGAACAAAACTTGCACCATCTCCAACATGGCAAAGAATGTTTTCCGGAACTCTTTCTCATCTTGAGAAATCCCTTCTTCCAATGCCATCTTCTCACTGTGAGAAGCTCTTTTTCTCAATCCAATTAATGGATTCTCTGCAACAAGCTCGCCTTCACCACGCTGTAGCTTTTCCCTGTTTAACATGCAAAACTCAAATCCAAACGTCAACTAGCTCTGATACCACTTGATCCGTCAGGATTTTTCGAATGACTTATGGTTAAGTTTTTTAATTGCATGCATTAATTGACCATTGGGAAACTTAACGAAAGAGCGAGAAAAGAAACTGAATTATACATCCATTAACATATTTTCAGATCTGAAAAGCAATGAAAAACAGCAAACCATAATGCACAGGTTGATAACGGAGTTCGGCACAACTTTGCCTACGTCTCCGGGCCTTTTCTCTGTGGGGGAGGATTCTTTATTTCTGTTTGAAAGCTCAATAGTACATCTTTACAATGTTGAATGGCTTCTAGACTGATCTGGTCATGTTCGCCCAGATCTCTAGAACCATGCACAAAAAAACGGCACCTGAAACGGATGTCCGGAGCTCTCAGAAACGGTTCGACAGCATCTCCTCCTCAACAGCTTCCCTGCCTCAAACTGGCTTTGACTTGGCTTCTCCTCGGCATTTCTGCTCTGAATTGCTCTCAAAAGCTATCCCATGGCCTCAAAATGGCCTTGGTTAAATAGTGGGGAAGTTCGTTTTCCATCTCCAACTTCCTCCACGAATTTAGGCTCTAAAAATGCCTAATAACTCCCAAAAATGAGTTAATTACATTAAAAATGGCTTTAATTAATTAAAAAAACCATAAATTCATTGAAAACCCACTTTTCAAACTATATTATAGTTACAATTTGGACTTAGCCCCTTCTCCTGGGTGCGGCCCCTCTTGGCAAGGTCGTATGGGGTTCATGTGGCCACGCGCTAACCCAAAGGGCTAAGCGCGGGCCACCCCTCTCGCGCTAGTACTGGTCACATTGCATTGCATAGAACCGTGGGTCATTAATTCAATACCCCGCGCATATTTGAAATGTGGTTATGTTAAAACATAGAACCGTGCTATATTTTTAAAAGCCCCGCACACATATACGTGGTCACATGTATGTCAACATAGGACTGTGGGTTATGGCTTTACCCGCCAACCGTAAACAAAACGTCGCGCCCCGGTTCTATCGTCGCGGTCGTGTGGGTGTGCGTCGAGGGCTAGGGCTAAGCCCCGGCCCTTTTTCCCGCCGGTCACGCATTGCCATGAATTCAAATATATTAAACACTGATTCATATACAAGCACCATCATGTGGCCTATTGGCCCGACGGACTTTGCCAAAGCGTTGAGCCACCGGGAGGTCACGGGTTCGAGCCCCGGCCATACCATATATTTTACCAAACCATAATAACCAATAATGGGGTGCCACGTGGTAGCCCGTGATTGGGCCACATGGCACCCAATCACTTGCCAATTAAACACCACGTGTCAACATCTGATTCGACGACTATCAACCAATAATCGCTTGCCACATCATCATATGCCGTACGCCCAGTCAGCCTTGCCATGTCATCGCCACGTCGGAATCCGTACGCTCTGTCATCATGCCACATCAGCTGTCGTACGATGCTGACGTCATCCTGTGCCACGTGTCACCCTTCCAGTGGTGACACGTGTCACCTCGGGATTGGTCCAACCATACGCCCAAAACGCCAAATATGCCTGACACGTGTCACTGCCTGAGGCTGCCACGTGTCCTGTACGGACCTGCCACGTGTCATCTCCTGGTACTGCCACGTGTCATGTACGGACCTGCCACGTGTCCTATACGGACTGACACGTGTCATGTACGCACTGTATGGACAGGTACAGTCAGCATCCCAAAATTTTCCATGTTTGGCTTGGCGGACAGAATGTGATATCTCCTCCATACGGACTCTGTTTGACAAAGTAAATATACCACCGGAATTAGGAAGACGAGACAGACGCAATGGTGTTGGTTTCGTCAGATTCCGAGCACTTTCATTTTTGAGCATTTTTCAAGCCCTGACAGGCTTCTGAATCCGATTTCGGATCATTCTCTTTGCAGACTTGGCTTCCTTTGCACAAATCTCCACACGCCTGCACAGTGGATGTTCTCCACGCACAGCGGTTCCTTCAGATCTGGCGATTTCCAGACAGCTCGCCTTCAGATACAGAAAATAGCTAGATGGTGCCAGATCGCACAAGTTTAACACAGGCAGCGATACCATTAGCAGCAGCAGGTCCTCCTCTTTTATTTTCACCATAGGCAGCCCTGGAAGTAAGCAATGAACACACAACACTCTCACAAACAAAAGAATTCAACACTCTCCTACTCTACATATGTACAAAGAATCGCCTCCTATGGCTCTCACATCTTTCTGGGCACTCCCGTGAGGGATTAAGCCCAACCAAGCTCTGATACCAAATTAGATATTGAAAAAGCAGCCATAGCACAGATAATTCACACAATAATATTTTGTATTACACTGAATCTCAATTACAACATATATATATAGTTGGAATCAGATCCAACTTATTCTAAACTTAGTTATGGAGGTTGAGAGAATATCTCAACAACTCCAACAAACCAAAACCAACTCCAAACCAATCCCTAAATTAATCATTAATTCTAACAGTATCTCTGTGTAACAGTGCCTTCTTCCAATAGTTGGTGCAGCTACTCCATTGCTTCCCCACGCCACTCAAGTCTGGGACACTCAAAGGCACTGAGCTTCTCCAACGACCTCGATTCTTCAACACCTGACAGTTCTTCGAGAGCAGGGCAAGTAGACACGCTTAGCATTTGAAGCTTTGTCAGCTTCTCCAACCCCTGGATTCTTTTTAGCTTCTCACATTGAATAGCCTCCAACTTCTCCAAAGATATCAACCTTTCCAGACTTGGCAGCTCCTCAACTTCTTTACAATACCCGATTTCCAGTTCTTGAAGCTTTGTAAGATTACAAAGCACTTGTATTGCCCTTAGTTGAGAACAACCAACCAATTTCAGCGTTAAGAGTGTTGGCGGCAGTTCTATTTTTAATGTTTTCCCTTACTTTGAAGAATATTACGATTAAACTATAAAACCAAACTTGCATCATTCAATATTTTGATACATGTGCCCACATAAATCCCCAATATTTTTTTTAAGGTTAACAAACTCCAAATAATTTTGTGAGAACTTTTTACCTAATAAATACACTCCAAAGTATTTATAACAATCTTTTATCCAAACTTTTACCAACGACTAGAACTTCTTCACGACACATGAACTTCTCCCTTTAGTGGCGGCTTGGACCACTCAACGCCTCGACTCCAATTCCTTCAACAACGACACTACTTCAACAATTTCCTCCTCTCAAAAACCTTAGCAAAAAAATGGCTTCAATCCACAACTACTTTCTTGTATTCTTCACTTGAGATATTTTCACCCAGTGATCAAATGACGACTCTCCTTAAAACAACGAACGTCTTGAAACCCTTGATTTATGATACATTCATGTGGTATCTCCTTTTGATTTGTTGTTTGTCTCACTAGTTCTCTAATCTCAGTGCCTTCTTTGGACACAAATATGTATTGACTCCTCTAGTTCTTTATCGCCCTTGTCTTTATCGCTCCATGCTAGCGCGTCTTGCATATTGTCGATCCTTCTTGCGGCTTGTGGACATGATTTTTCTTCCAGAGTACATTAGCAACCCTTTCTTGCTTAATTACACCATGTTAGCGATCCTTTCTCAGCGATTCTTCTTTTAGACAAGCACCTCGATCTTGCTAACAGTGGACCCGATTCTTGCTTAATCGATGTTTTCTCCTTCCAAGATACTAAATCTTGCTTCCATAGGTGAGTTATAATCTCTCTGATACATATCCATGGACACTTGGGCCCTCCTGTGAGGGAGTCAGGACTAAACCCGCTCTTATACCAATTTGTTGATTTGCAAAACTGTGAAGAAGTCAGGACTAAACCCGCTCTTATACCAATTAGTTGATTTGCAAAACTAATGCTACTCATAGCACCATCCATCCATCTTTTATATTAAGATAAAAAATATTAGTTACAATGATATAATTGACCAACTATCGAACTACTCGTAAGTGAAGGACAAACTAACTAGTGAGAGTAATTACCATGGGAATGATTACCATACTCCAACAACGTTGAACATATATATACTTACATGCAAAAGTGTGGATGGTTGTAGGTAACCATCCATATGGACATCTTGAAGAGTGCGTTGAACTAATAGAACTTGGGATCATTGTAGGCAATTACCACTATGGAAAGCTCTGAGTGCACTCTAATTCAAATGCGAACTGTAATCCATACTTCGTTTTAATTGTTAATGAAACATATGTATGTATGTATATGCGTACACACAAGTGCAAATTATGTTATCCAATGATTTAACAAGAGAAAAGTTAGATATGTTGTACCACCCAATGAACTCAACGAACATAATTTTATGTCTGAATGGGAATAATTGTAGGGAATTAACTATGCTAGGGATTGAGGCCATTTGCTTCATATGTATTGATTGAATAAAGCACACATAGATGGCTCTTTATATATGCGATTTGGGAAGGAGCACACTCAACAAACAATACCAATACATTTAATTATCATGCCATGTCAAGGAAAACTAAGCTAATGATTCCAAATCAAGAAGTAACAATGTTGTAGTATGGACATTTACAAGTAGTTCACACATTGCAAGCAAACAATGTTGTAGTATGGGCATTTACAAGTAGTTCACACATTGCAAGCAAACAGATTTTGTTGTGATACAAACCAACAATTAAGTTCCCAATTGACACAACTAGCTATCAATGATTTCAATGCTCAAGAATTCATTTAAATAAGTGAATTAACTGAGTGCACAAACCACATTTTAAACAAACAACTAGCCATCAATGATTTCAATGCTCAAGAATTCATTTAAATAAGTGAATTAACTGAGTGCATAAACCACATTTTAACCAAACAATTGACAACCACACAATCAATTAAGTGAATCCATATAGAAATGCATCACACCACAACAACATAGATTTTATCCTAGAAACCGAAAAGGAAAAACTAGCATTGAATGACTCTTCTTAGCGTTGTTTTGTGTTAAACCCTTCTCCAAATTCATGTAGAAGTTTATACATGGAATTAGCTTGTTGGAAGCAACTAGAAAGCCAAGCATACCCCACTCTTTAGCATCATAACCATGGTTCCTTTGTCCTTGTCTTTTTTTCTTTTCTTTCTTCTTTTAATCTTTAATTATTTTGTTTTTTCTTAAGTTTAAGGCCTTTCACACTATCGACTATTATCTGAGCCTTGTCATAAATCTCCTAACCTCAAGCTTCTTCCATAGAAAATCTCCGAGCCTCCTAACAAGCTTCTTCCATAGAAAATCTCCGAGCCTCCTAACCTCGAGCTTCTTCCATAGCAAATCTTCTTCATGGTTAAGTCTACTTCATTAACGAACCATTAAAACCATTCAATTTTTATTTAGAGTTGATTTTAAATCATTGATGAGGTATATACAAACATATAATGTTATAACCATAAAAGCTTGAATGATGTCTATATTAACGTTCATTATTTACCTCTTCAAAGTTTAACTTAAAGCTACGAAGATATAAAGTTCATGGTTAATTCCGAGTTGTTCTACCTATTATCTCATTATTTTTTTCTTAAGATTTAACATTTATATTTTTAATTATAATTAAATTTGATTTTATATTTTTAAATTATATGATCGTAAGATTAAATTTGTTCTCTAATACATATTAGAGATGTGTATAATTTATAATGTGATTGGTTAAAATATGCTAACAAATTTATTTTATTTTTACACCGAAGATGTTTTTAAGGGAAGCTTCCTCCCGGAAGATTCGTCTTTTGTCCAAAGAAAACCAGAAATTGACATCTGTTCATTTTCCATCAACGAATCAATTGTTTCCTCGTATCTTATTCTCTATCGGCTCCAAGTGGTGGTTTCTAGGTTTCTTCTTCGTCTCGGTCTGTCGTTTGTTTCCAGAATCGATTCTAGTCCTTCTTCATTTCTATCTGCACTGCCCCGCGAGTGATCTGCGGCTTGCTCCCATGGAGTTTCATGCGTAGGCTTCAACGACACTCTGTGTTTAGATCTGAGTAGGAACAATTATATCTCTGCCACGGATTAAAGAGTGTTGAAATTTATTGTATGTTAATTTACAGACACTAGATCTGCACAATGAATGGAAAAGATTCTTGGGAGAATACCTGCACGTGCAGAAGCCATTTTTTAAGATGAGAAAGTCGGTCTCTCTGATTCCCACCAAGATTTTAGCAAAGGTGTATGTCAAGGTCTTTGGCTAAACACAACAAGCTGTATTTGCAAAATACCTGCATAGTGAAAGATGTTATGCTAAGTGTTGTTCACAGTTCACAACAGCTTTCGAGACATCATTGCAGAGGTCAATTTCACCTTCATTCATTTCCCGGGACTTGTATTGTATGTTCTGACCTTTTAAGTCATGTTCTGATTTTATTTTTTAATTTGTTAGCCCTTCCAAGCTTTTACAGGGAAAGTGCAGTGCAATATTAATTGTTGTAATGAAAATGGTTCTGAAAAATGTAATGTATCTATAATATTAGAATATGTAAATTTAAAAAAAATATTAGAATATGTAAAATTAAAAAATTTCATTATGAAAGTTGCAATTTTTTTTTGTTTGTAATTTTTAAAATTAAAAAAAATATTAGAATATGTAAAATTAAAAAATTTCATTATGAAAGTTGCAATTTTTTTTTATAATTTTTAATTGTTAAAATATCTAGTATGAAAAGTTGTTACTGCCATCAGTAACAATCAAATGGCAAGGCATTTACTGTAGCTAAAAACAATAACTGCATCATTAACTCTCTAAATGGACGACATCTATATGTATCATATTTACCATTACTCCTCACAATATGTAGTGCTTGAATTCACTTAAAACAATGAAATTGAGATTTGAAAAACGAATCCAAAGATTTCAGAAGCTCTCATTCAGCCAATATCTAAGAAAGTGACCGAAAATGCAGGAACTGAAATCTGGAGCATCAAGCTCCACAGCCTACAACTTATTAAAAAATTGGTGGCAGTCAACCGTCCGTTGGACACCTGTCGGTGCATAAATGACCAGCCTTCAAACCTAGACTTCTTACAGTATTGATTTTCTTCGCACGACCATTAGCAACTCTGTACGTGTTTCCTCTATGTCACTGCAGAACAAAAAAATGAAGGCTGAATCGATAGATTAAAGCAAGTAGAAGTGCTAGAGAATCTGTGATGCTTTGTGTCCACCTTGCGTTGATCTTAAGAGTAAAAATATAAACTGTCGCTGAACAAAACATTGATTATGTGACTGAGGAAGCTGTGGACCACAAGGAAATAGTGTAAAAAGGTACATGTGTTTCGAAGGCTCAATGGTCGTTTATTGAAATCGGGGTCGAATCTAGAAGCAAGGGTAGGGAAAAAGGTGGCTACACTTGTGTTTGGGATTTGTGCACCAATCTTTTTAATTGCATAAGGAAATTGATCGAATTAGGTGAAATTGTTAGAATTAGGTGAGGACAAATTTCATCTTAGAGTTTTTCTTTTCTCAAAAAGTTTTGATATTATAAGTTGTTTATTTTTTTTTTAATTTTGAAATAGTTTTATATTACAATTTCAATTATCAAAATTTGTAATTTCAATATTTTTTTAAAATTTATGGTCAAATTTATAAATAAAATTCACTTAAAATAAATTATGTTAAGTATAATTAAATTTAGTAGTCTTAATGTTTTAAGTTTTGATTTTTTTCTGGGGATATTTGTTCAAAATATGGGGAGAAATTGTCAGATTTTTAGCTTTGAGTGATTATTTCTTTGTAATGGGAATGCCCTAGAGGTTTTTTAGTATGTTGAGGTTTTTCAACATGTTAAATCCATTTCTGCATTCAAATAGATTTTAAAAAACAAAACAAAAAATAATTTTGTGGAGATTTATGTCACTAAATTCCAACAAAAAAAAAAACTTAGAATAGTTAGATAATACCTAATTAAACTAATAAGTTTTCATTTCCAATATGCATAAACTCTAAAACCCTCAAACATTTAGTACAAAACAATAAACCCTATATTTTAAGAACATAAGGTAACACTATTTATATTTTGTGGTGTATAATAGTGGTTTTAACACCACTTATATTTTGTGGTGTTAAAGTAGTGTAATTATTTTTAAATTTATTGGAGTATCTCATTATGTAATTTAAGAGAATTGGTGTATACTAAATTGACAGTAAAATAAAGTAATTTTGAAATAATTTTATATTCCAATTTCAATTATCAAAATTTATAATTTTAACACTTTTTTAAAATTCATGTCAATTTTATAAAGAAAATTCACTTAAAATAAAATTTTAAACTATGTTGAGTATAAGTAGCACTATTTATATTTTGTGGTGTATAATAGTGGTATTAACACCATTTATATTTGGTGGTGTTAAAGTAGTGTAATTTTTTTTAACTTTATTGGAAAAAGAATATCGCATAATTATATGTGTTAAGAGAATTGGTGTATGCTAAATTGGCAAGTACAATAAAGTGGTGTTAAGTCTTTATTTGCCACATTAACCTGTATAAATATGATTTAATTATGAGGATTGACACCATAATTGCAATAACTTCACAAAAAATTATTTTGTAAATAACTCAATTTAATTCTTTATTTTTAAGCCGATAGTTACATCGATAGGTGTACACCTATTGGCAATGGGCACAATTAATGAATTTTTAATTATAAATTCTAATCTTATGGCTAGCAATTGGAGATGCTGACATATTCTTAGTCGTCCTTCCAAATCACTGAATGAGATTTAATGTTGATAACTTCCTAACATTTCTAAATGCATCCTTTGCCCTGTTTACTTTTTAACATTTACTTAATCATATTAAAAATTTATTGTTTGCCCATCCAAATACCACGTTTAAGTGATTAGAAAATATTAATATATATACAACCTTTGATTGCCACATTTAAATGAATAGTCAGTACCTCAACCTTATTCCCACAAATATGTGTGTTTCAATTTTAATCAAAAACATACCTTACAAGTTGGAGCAGCCATGTGTTTCAATTTCAATTAAAGCCTGGTATATCATCAATTTCAATTAAAGCTTGTGTGCGTTTCAATTTCAATCAAAGCATGTGTTAACAAGTGGCATTGTCTCCTTACCAGGTGGAGAGCCGTGGGTTTCAATTTCAATTAAAGCTTGCGTTACCAAGTGGAGCCCCGTGGAGTGTTGTTGGAGAGTAAGTGGCATTGTCTCCTTACTAGGTGGAGAGTCGTGGGTTTCAATTTCAATTAAAGCCTGCGTTACCAAGTGGAGCCCTATGGAGTGTTGTTGGAGAGTAAGTGGCATTGTCTCCTTACCAGGTGGAGAGACGTGCGTTTCAATTTCAATTAAAGCCTGGGTTACCCAGTGGAGCCTGGGTTACTGTCGTTTCAATTTCATTTAAAGCATTGGTTACTAGGTGGAGCCCCGTGGAGTGTTGTCTTGTTACCAAGTGGAGAGCCATGGGTTTTTAATTATACACACATTTTCCACATTTTCCTTGTTACGCCGATAGGCGTCCCCCTATCGGACTTGCTCGATTAATCATCCTTTTAATTACTAAATTTAATCTAATGGTCAGGAATTCAAGATGCTGGCATATTCTTCGTCTTACATTCAAATGGATGAATAAGATTTGTGTAATTAACTCTCTTGCATTTATCAATTCATCCGTTTATCATGTTTACTTTTTCACTTTTACATAACATGATTAAAAATTTACTAAATCAACTTATCAAATGCCACGAATCATAATTAAGCAAATCCAGATAAAATTACTTCAATTTTAACATTTATATTTACATTACTTTTTTACATTTTACAGTAATAATGTTGTGTGTCATTATATCAAATATAATGCCTGTTTTCTTTCATGCCTGCGCTTATGTTTCATGAACTCGTGTCTGCGATCAAGCCAACCGCGACATCTGCATGATGACACCGTCCATGCACCGCCACATCCAAACCTGGCCAAAATTAAACGCATATGACACCTGCGATCAATTCTTTGGTCTGTAATTCGTGGTGAAGTAATTACGAGACGCAGTAAGTAAGTATGTATTTGGAATAGCCCGTATTATAATATGTATAAAATGATTCATTGCCATGTTTCGTTATTTACCAGGCGGTTGTGTTTCGATTAACTCATAAAACACGAATGGCCAACCTGGATGCCAGGTTTTGGTGGCCTTTCAAATTCCTCTATGTGCAGAGGGT
Organism: Picea engelmannii; assembly: GCA_009831015.1. Taxonomy (NCBI): domain Eukaryota; kingdom Viridiplantae; phylum Streptophyta; class Pinopsida; order Pinales; family Pinaceae; genus Picea; species Picea engelmannii. Next base: position 1,734 of record ML837197.1, on the reverse strand, counting down.
GTCATCTTAGACAAGTTTTAATGGATGTGAAGTGTGTTGGTATGGTCAGGACGATTGCGTTTCTATTAACACATAAAAGATGTGTCGTTAACCTGGATGCCAGGTTTGGGTGGCCTTTCAAATTCATTTATGTGCTAAGGAATAATGGTTAGGGTTATTTAATTAGTGACTCTTATGCGAGTACGACCAGTATTAAGGTAAACAATATGTTCGTCAGCCACAAGAACCCAAGGATTACTCGCTATAAGCGCCTATCGGCGTTCATCAACCACGTTTTATGCGGCTGTGCTAGTTATATTTCAGTACCTGGCATTTTCCTTCCCGTCCCTTGTTCGTTTTACTTCCTGTTATTTCAGCTCTAACTCAGAAGTTAAAAGCTAATTCATTGTCATTTTCTCAACCTGCACAACACGATGCGAAGAAAAAATCATTGAGAATTGGGGGAGCTGCTGGTAAATAATGGTAGGTAAACAACTACTGTATTGTTTCAACTATTTTTTTTCCACTGTTATTGGACGTCATTGGTTACCATTTCTCATTGTTTTTCTGGTTTGTTTTCTAATACAGGATGTGATTCAGATCATGTGATTGGCATAGGAAAACCCATTGATAGCCAACTTGACGAGCTTGGACATCAAGGGATCCCGACCCCTTTTATGTTGAATTTCAAAGGCTTCTAGAAAAGGAATTTCCACGCTAGTTGTCGAACAAGATCACACTGTATCGAAGTTCTGCTTAGTTGAAAAATCTTAACTCAAAGACATTCCATTTTTAATTATTTACAATGTTTTGTTTCAGACACATGTGACATAATAATCCTCTCATGCTTTATGTTTCGTGAGAGGTTCGCTTTATACCCTTTCAAACCATTTTATAATTGGAAAACAAAGATATGGTTATGTTTCCTTGCAGATATTTTGTTAAGGTTAAGATAGGATTAGGATTAAGAGTCTGCATGAAGTTAATTTCCTGACAAGTATTTTGTTATAGGGTTAGGGTTAAAATAGGATTAGAATTAAGAGTCTCCATGAAGTTAATGGCATTAATATATTTTATATATTTCTTTAAATTGACGTTGCATATATGTCTTTAAATTGAGGTTGTGTTTGTTTCAGACATATGCTGCATACTTGAAAGATCTATCTATCTATCTATATATATATATATATATATATATATATATATAAGAATAGTTGAAAGATACTATTTTTGAGCTCATTTCATTTTTAATTGTTTACAATGTGTTGTTTCAGATAAATCAGACATAGTAATCCTATCTTTTTACAGAGGTTTCATGTTATATCTATTAGAATAAAGCTTACTTTAGGAGACTAGATTGGGTTGGTTGAAGATTTGTAGGAGGGTGTTGAGATATCTTCTCAACCACTCCCTCCAAATATGGAATCAGTTGAATCTGTATCCAACTATATATTTACCTATGTATGTGTGTAAGAGTGCAGTAATACAATCTATTGTTTGTGTGTTATTCCTTTGCAATGGCCGCTCTTCCAATTTCTATTTTGGTATCAGAGCTGTTGAAGACTGTGCTGGGCTGAAAGTCATTGAAGTTCTGAAGTCATGCATCCGTCAGAGTTTTATGTCAAATTTGTTATTTTTATATTGTTTAAGTTGTAAAGAAGAACCAAATTATGAACATAGTGATGTAGTTCAAGCTTGTAGTTCTTGCGTGTTCTTCGGTGCCACAAGAGCATGTTACTAGTTTGATTATGTCCA
>ML837196.1:32301-46028 GCA_009831015.1 Picea engelmannii | reverse complement strand
CTCATTTTTAGTGGGTATGCTGCGCTTTTTAATTTTTTAGCCATTTTTGTATAGTTTTTGGCCCTTTTGCTGTGCTGTGGATTTAATCCTTGTGCCATGAATGCCTGTTTTTCTGTGCTGATGATGCGGAGTTCTTGTCGTCCAGTGCGGACGAAATTTCAGTGATAACAATTATTGGATCAAGGGGTCATCAGTCCCAGTTCATCTCCTTGTGGTGCTATGATCATGATGGTTCCAAAGAAAGATGGCACATGGAAAATGTGTGTCGATTACCGGGCCTTAAATAAAATCACGGTGAAAAATATATACCCTCTTCCTCACATAGATGATTTACTTGATCAATTGAATAATGTTTTCTATTTCACTAATTTGGATTTGCGCAGTGGATATCATCAAATTAGAGTCGCAGAACATGATGCATGAAAAACTTCCTTTACAACCAAACATGGATTGTTTGAGTGGTTGGTTATGTCGTTTGGGATTTGTAATGCTTCGAAAACTTTCATGTGTGTGATGAATGATGTATTCATGCCTTTCATAGATGACTTTGTGATTTCACATTTAGATGACATTCTTGTTTTTAGTGGGACATGGGATGAGCATGCAAGGCATGCAAAGCAAGTATTGGATACTTTGCAAAGGGAAAAGTTGTATGTAAAATTGTCAAAATGTGAATTTGGCAAGACTGCACTTGTATACTTGGGTCATATTGTAGGAAGATGACAATTGGAAATTGACCCTTCCAAAATTGATGTAATTGTAAATTGGCCCGAGTCAAAAAGTGCAAGCAAAGTTCAAAGCTTCTTAGGTGCAGTCTAGTATTGGATGAGATTCATTCCCAACTTCTCCTTCATAGCATCTCCTCTGCATGCCTTAACCAATGTGAAGAACACTTTTTAGTGGGAAGGAAAGAAAAAAAAATATTTCGACACCTCAAAGGGAAAGATCGATATCACACCAGTATTGGCATTGTCGAATCTTTAACAACCTTTTGAGATCAAGACAGATGCCAACGGATACACCATGAGTGCAGCACTAATGCAATATCGTAAGACTATCTGTTACCACTCTGAAACTTTTAACGAAGTTGTTGTTAACTATCTTACATATCATAAAGAGTTGTATGCATTAGTCAAGAGTGTAAATAAATGGAAGTACTACTTGTTAGGGAAGGAACAAATTATACATATAGATCACCAACCCTTACAGTATATTCAAGCACAAACCAAATTGCAACAATCTCGACACTATAGGTGGATGGGTTTTCTACAACAGTTTCACTTGGTAATAAAGTACAAAAAGGGTACAAGTAACAAGGTAACTGATATGCTCTCTAGACCTCCTATTGTTGCTTCTGTTATTTTGAAGAATGCTTCTTTATCTCATGATAGCTATATAGAACAATATTCCATCAATGAATATTTTAAAAAAGTATATATGAAGCTAACCATTGGTGCACAGGTAGAGAACTATTGTATACAGGGAAAGTCACTTTACCATCTTGGAAAGATATGTATTCTTACAAGTGAATGAGTCCATGTAATATGAGAAGCTCATACTTCTCTTATGTTTGGGCATTTTTGGGTAGGAAAAATTATGGCTAATTTACATAGGTTTTGTTACTGGCCTCAAATTAAAGCAATTGTAACTAAATATGTAAAGGGGTGTGCGATTTGTTCTACTTGTAATCCCACCAATAGAAAATTGAGGCTATACTCACCACTTCCTATTCCATCCCATCCATGGGAAAGTATATACATGGATTTTGTAGGGGGTTTACCCATGACCAAATGGGGTCATGATTATTTGTATGTTGTAGTGGATAGGTTCAACAAGATGTGTATCTTGATGCCTTGAAAAAAACAAATCACTGTTGAGAAGACTGCTAATCTCTTCTTTTAGCATGTTTGGGTTCACTTTGGATTACCCACATCTATCGTCTCAGATTGAGATACTCGATTCCTTTGGGACTTTTGGACTAGCTTGTGGAGAATGATGGACACCAAAATGAAGAGGAGCACTACTTTCCATCCACAGACCGACAGACAGACAAAGGTGGTAAACTGAAAAATTGTACTTTTTCTTCGAGGCTACTGCAGCAAGAATCCCAAGGTATGGGATGAACAAAAACCCTATGTACAACACGCGTACCACCGATATTTACATTCCTCCACTCAAAGTTCACCTTTTGAGACATGTTTTGGGTACTTACTAAAGGTTCCTTTGGGCTTGATGTACGAGAGAGATGTCAATGTAAATGAAGATTGAACATAGGAGAGAGCCCGCAAGTTCATCCAGAGGATTCAATAGATACACCAGGAATTCAAGGAACATTTGGAGAAAATTCAAGAACAGTATAAAGTTGGGCATGACAAGCACAGGGTTGATCACGAGTTCCAATTTGGAGACCGGGTATGGATTCACATTAACAATGAGAGATTGAAGGGTGAAGGCAATAAACTCAAGCCCATTCGGTAGGGACCCTTCACTATCTTAGAAAAAAGTGGTACCAATGCTTTTCATCTAAATCTTCCACCTTATATCTAGATTTACTCAGTTGTGAACATTGAGAACCTGAAACGTTTTGAACCTCTCATGATCATGGATCGAGATGAGGAAGTTTCAATTCCATCAGTTGATGAGTTTTCACCTGAGTACTTGGATGAGCTATAGGAAGATATAATCCTGGACATGAGGATGAGGACTTCACCCAGGGGTGATGTTGATTATCTTCAAGTAGGGTTAAAAGACACCCATCCAAGCAAGGTAAAGTGGATCAAGAAGGACAAAGTGAGGGAACTCTTCCCTCACTTACCAGTTGATTGATAAAAGATTTTGGTTGTCCAAAAAGTTCTCAGTGGGAAGGCGTGATCCAAAAAGGATCTAGATAAGGCTAAGAATGACTCAAAACTCACAGAGGCAAGTGAGAATGCTTAGAATGGCTTTAGCAGACATAGAAAGGGAAAAAATTCAAAGTTCCTAAAACTTAGTGAAAATGACATGATCGCAAATATTTATAACGATGCAAATGGATCATCAAATAGAGTTACGGTTTGAAATATATTCATGGTCAAAGTTGCGATCAAACAGGGCCAGTCAGCATGGGACACATCATTGTATGTACTGCTGAATTTAGCATGACGTCAACAACTAACATGACTCGGTGATATCATTGTATGGGATGCTGACATCAACATTTCACATGGAAGCATGAAAAGCTTCCACGTGTCATCCGCCATTGGAATTTTCAGGGGTCCACGTGGGCCAATAGGAAATTGCCATGTGGTACCCCCAAGATACATCACGTGGCACCATCCAGGGAGCGCCATGTGTCTCGTAAAGTTGACTGAGTGTGACATCAACAAATAGGTGGACCGACGAGAATATTCCACATGGACCAATCAACAGGAAACACGTGGCATCCTTGAATTGCTCAAGGACAACCTGTATTCAAAAATTCAAAAATATATAATGGCAGGACCTCTCCAAATCTGGCGAAGGTCCACCATATCTAGTGACAACCACCGTATCTAGAAGTTGCTTTCTAATTTAGTCGGGAGTTATAAACATAAAAAAAAATGGGAGCCCGTAGGGTTTGACCCCAGGACCTCCCCATAACAAGTGCCCTAACTATAGTGCCCATACCAATCTGCCTAATGGTCACATTGTAATATTCGTTCACCAAAAATTGTTTTAAAGATGAGTTTCGCCAGCCATCGGAGGGAGAGGTGCGACCTTACATTCGTGGTCATGGATTTCGAGACAAGTACTGTCATTATTGCAGGTTGCAGTAGCCAAAAAAATTGAGACAGATTTTCTCTTGGCCTTGGGAGTGCCAGAGTCAGATCGGAGTACAGAGACAGTCATTTTTGGGTAACTCGATGCCACAAATCCAATGGTGATGTTTTATTTCTGATCTGATCATTATTTATACAACTTGATTTCAGAATGAGAGATATTCATGTATTTGCAAAATTCTTTTGCTGAGTTATTAAAAGAGCCTACCCATTTGAGAGAAGGACCCGGAGACATAGTCCACCAGGGACAAACTCCATTATCAAGTTTTTTGTGTTCAGATCTAATGCTTATGTCTCTTCTTTCCTAAGTTTTCCCTTCTTTAATGGTGCACTTTAATTTATGTTCATTTAATACAATTCTTTATAAGTCACGATGAAAAGATCCCATATCATCTCTCCCCTCTCACACTCTCACACACTCTTTCCATACTCCCCCTCCTCTCTCTCTCTCTCCCCATCCCTCCCACTATCTCTCCCCTCTTTCTCTCCTACATATTCCCCTCACTTTCTATTCTCCTCCCTCTTTCTCCCCCCATTTCTCTCTTTACCTCTCTCTACCTCCCTTCCCTCTCTCCCCACCTTCCTCTTACTCTCTCTCTATGCCCCCCTCTTTGTCTCCATATATTTCTCTCTCCTTATCACACATTCTCTCTACCCTCTATTTGTCTTCATCTCTCTCCCTCTCACACACTCTCTGTACACCCCTCTCTGTCTTCCTCTCCCTCCCTCACACACTCTCTCTACCCCCCCTCTCTATATTCCTCTCTGCCCCTCTTAGATTCGCATACACATTCTCTCTCTACTCCCCCTCTTTATCTTCCTTTTCTCCCTCTCACACTCTCACACCTAGAGCATGACCTAGACATGGTGACAAAATTTTCAATTACTTTCTAATTAATTTAGTAAGAAACTAAATATTTTTACATTTAATTATCAATCCAAGGTCGTATCCCTCTTACGAATTGTTGTGCAATGTATATGCAAGTGTAGTGCTATAATTTATATGAAGTCGTGGTGCGTTTAATGTCAAAAATAAAGATTTTAAGATGCTCAATTATGTCACCAATGTACACTACTTGAATTGTAGGAAAATAAATGTCACACTTGTAGGAAAATGAAATCACACTTGCGGAAGGTAAATCACACTTGGGAAAAGTAAATCACACTTGTGGAAAATAAATCACTCTTGCAAAAAGTAAATTGCGCTTATGAAAAGTAAATCGCACTTGTAGAAAGTAAATCACATTTGTGGAAAATAAATCACTCTTGCAGAAAGGAAATCACACTACATAAAAGTAATTCAGTCCTTGTGGAAATTAAGGTTATACATTATGTGTTCATACATTCAATGAAAATTTGTAAAATCAATAAAATATAAATCCCAAACAGCTGAAGAACAAAGTTGTTCACAAATATGAAACAAAGCAGAATAAAGTAAAGCTGCAAACAAAGTTGAAACAACGAAGTTGCAACATGAAAGTTACAACAACAAGAATTGCAACAAAGGGATTTGAAACAACATTTGTGATTACAAACTTACATATATTGAATCGTCATTGATTTGTAGCTTATGATTGCAGATTCCACAACACAAAAGAACTAAATGTTAACCACACAGAAATTGCAATTAACTATTTAATAAATCTAGAATTGCAACTATATAAGGAGATAAAATAACTATGGAATTAATTGAACAACAATGAAATGATAATCCTACTCTTAATGTATAGGAAGTAGCTAACTAAGGAGGGGGCTCAAACCCCTTAGAAAAGACATTGGACTACGAAATCGGAATCACATGAACAATCAACACATCATCATGTGAACATGAGGAGAAAATGAAATTATATTTCCGAAGTCTTAAGTTTTACAATACAGTCGAATACTATCGCCATAATCATTCCTCAAGCTCATGGGACATGGGGTTTTTATACAATACATTCAATGTATAAACAAAACAAGTATATGGATGGAAAACCATGGGAATCAATTTTTTCATCCATTTACATTGATATTTCTAATTTTGAGAAAAGAACGGGCATATTCTAACTTTGACTAGTTTGGCGAAAGTTGGTAGGTGAACTAATATATCTTTTGGCTGTCCACACTCCTTATGTCACCTTTCTATATGAGGAGCGATCTATGACCAATGGTTGTAACACTAAATAATGTGTTGACAGACTTTGTCTTGGAGTTTCAACAATAAGGGCCACATTAAGAGTTTGCCAACTGTGTCATGCTCAAATTTGCAGCACTTGTAGAGGAGTTGCAACTCCTATAAGGAGTTGCAACCACTATAATTTATCATGTATATAGTTGTTAGTGTAAGAAGGTAAAATTTTTCCTTAAGAATATGTAACAATAACATAAAAATGGAATATGGGAGAAGATTCATACCTATGTGAAAAAATAAGACAAACTGGCTGAGAAAGATGTAAAAAGAGAGTGAACAGTGGAAAAATGGTAAGGAAAAACATACTGAACAATGCTGAAAATATGTCAATTTAGGCACCGTCATCTCCCCTAGCCTAAAATTGTTTCATTTTCATATGAAACCAACAATTACTTAGGGTTATAGAAATCTATATGTCCACGGAGGTTACTGATACTACAATCCACCTCCTCTGCTTCCTATGGATGACTATATTCCTCCTTTTCATTAGTGTCATGCCCTACTATAATTTCTTTGTCTTATATTGTTTCTTGTTATGTTTAAGTATGAGTATCTCTATAAATAAATATGAAATGTTTGGTTTGGACGACTAATTCTTTTGTTTCCTTTGTTTGACTTATCTTTTTTTGTCTTAAGAGAGGGTGCCCATGCAAAAAGTGAACTTTTTGTAGTATAACCTAATTTCCCAGGCCCCCTTTGTTCATTAAGTTAAGCTTTCAACATTTTAAGGTTGAGTTGTAGCTTCTAGTTTTTCATCCTTAGTGTTCTATTGTGTTTTACAAGAGATGCATATATAGGAAAAGAATGTGGAATTCTTACCCACAATGTAGCAAAAACCTTTCTTTCAGGGGAAACAACCTCTAGTTCTGGTTCTACTTCTTGTGAATGAGGAAGTTTTTACTAAAAAATGCTTCCTGCTAGTTCTTGTGGATCCAAAATAGATTTTTGTTTGGGTTCCTTTTTCCCGTAATTCCTATAGATTATAAATCCCTTCCCCATAAGTGCTTCTTTTTGGTTCTTGTGGGTCATAAAGAGCCTATGGTTCTGGTTATTGTTTCTCTTGTGGATTGGCAGACCATTCCCCAAAATTTCTTACTGGTTCTTGTGGATCAACAAGAGCTCTAGTTCTATTTCTTCTTTCTTTGATTCTGGTGGTTTGGAAAACTGTTCTCTAGGAGTCTGTGACTCTATTTCTTCTTCGTCTATGTATATTTCAAGGATGGTGGTATGCCCCTCTCAAAGAGTTCCTCTTGCTGGTTCTTATGGGTCAACAAGAGCCTCTGTGTCCATTCCTTCATTAGTTTCCAAATTAGTCCCTTCCACTGGTAGAGTGTGTCAACAGGGGACTTTGTATCATTGTACCCAGTCAACCATTTCTACTAGTTATTTTTGTTTAGTTACAATCATGGAAGGGTACTTCATTATTATTTTCTTTGGAACATGGGGTTACATCTTCTTGTAACCTCTTAATATTTATATGGAGGGTTTTCTGCTAATGACCTCCACATCGTTTTCATGGATTTATTTTTTTCATATTTGCAGTACTATGGCCCCTTTCCTAGTTGTCGTTCTGGGTCGCTTTGGTTGAAGAGTGTTAACATATGGGGTTATTGTAGCTGTGACATTGTTGTTTGGGGATGGAGTTACAACTATTTCTTCTCTTGGTGGAAGAAGTGCATCCAATGCTTCCTCTAGTGTCGTAAGTGAAACCATCATAGCTTCTAAAAATATAATTGGGGACTGGACAATGTTATTCCATGTGCAAGGCACATTCCACCAATAGCTTAATAAGTCCATGGTGTGAAATAAATTCCTTAGGGTTCTTTGATCTTTGTGAAAGTGTCACAATGGTTTATAAATTCCTAGAAAGGAAATATGACATATTGATGGGTCGACCATGTTTAAGGTGTTCCAGGATCTAGATATGTTGAAGGTAAATGGATCCATAGCGACCCTCAAATGTGAAATAATGTTGCACGAATATGGCCACATCCTACCAAGGGTGTGGTAAAGGACACCTTTCAAATCCTATTCCATTATTTACGAGGACCTCTCTAGGCTCAAGTAATTTTGATAGGATTTTGGGCTTTGAGGTCCTTTCAAAGTACTACCTCTCACCTGTTTGTGGAAATCCTATAACTTTCGCCACCATCTCTTTTATTACTTCCACCTGGGTACATCTTATCATAGACTATTTTTCCCCAAAATTCAAAGTGAATTCCAAAATAACTTCATCGTCATAGCCCTACAAACAATGTACATACTCTATCCATCCATCCTAGTTGTGAATTTGCGTAATATGGTCATATGCTTCGAGTAGCAACAATTATGTGGGTTCTCTACATTTCAGGGAGCCTCCCATGGTATCTCTTTTTCTAACTTTGATTTATTGCGACTGGAGAGGAAATGGATGTTGGTCAGGTGGGGGATTTTGATTATGGAAATAACGTGGCGATTATGGAAATTATGGTGTAGGGTGGAGATTATGGTGGTGGTGTAATAATGGAAACATATGCCACTTATAGATAATTCATTACACATTCTTTCAAAAAACATACATGTCCTATCTTACATGAAGTGTCTATCCCTCTTATGAGTGCAGTGATGGTGGAGTTTCAATGATGAAAAATGGAGTCACATCAATGGGCTTGGGAAAAATCTCAACATCAACGTTTCTTATTCTATCCACTGGAGGTGCAGTAATGATGACATGAATGAGAGAGTAAAGTAAAATATGTAAGCAAAGTTGAAACAATGGGAGTTGCAACAACGAAGATGAAACATCGAGAGTTGTAGCATCAAGGTTGCAGACCAAATTCGTAACTTCAGTGGTGTGGTCGAGTTGTAGCATTAGAGACGCAGACATGAGTGGTAGCATTAGTGGTGCAAGCCATGGATGATTTTAAGGATGGAAATTTATTTTAAAATGTAGAAACCTTGGCGAATCTTACTAATCCTTCATATGCCAACTATAAATGTTTGGCGATATTTTTGTAAAAATATTCGAATTTCTAAGGATTTTATATAGTTTTTATAAAATTTTGGCGATTTTTAAGGTAAAATAATTTTATCCTATAGAATTTGGGCGAATAAATTTTAAAATAGTGAATCTTGTTTTTGGAAAAACCTTGGAAAATTAGCCCATGAGCGAAATTTATCCCCTAAAATCAACCATGGTGCAGATGAGAGAGATTTGCATAATAAAGTAAAGTTTCAAGCAAATTTATGGCAATGGGAGTTGTAGCAATGGAGCTGCAATAACAAAAGTCACACCAACATGAGTTGCAACAATGATAGTTCCAGAAAAGGGAGTTGCAACAACACAAATGAGAGAAGAGAGAGTTGTAGAATGAAGAAAATATGCAAGCCGAGTTGTGGAAACAATATTTTTGACAAAGGGGGTTGTAGCAATGGGAGAGTTAGCAACGAGAGTTGTAAAAACATTGTTCTACCCTATATTTTCTGAAAAACTAAATCCTTATTAAATTTTGATGAGAAGGCTCCTGACATAACCATAAAAAAACTGTGAAGTTCCCCCCCTTTTTTTAACATGCCTCACATCAACATAATCTGATTTTCACAAAGCATGCCCCCCATGCATGCCCCTAAGGGTTTTCATGCATGGGTGTATTTTATTTATTTATTTTTGGAGAAATGAATCACTTAGTAGGGGTTCCCCCCTTGTTTACAATATACGTGTTGTTGTCAGTCCATCCACTAATGATCCTATTTAGAAAGGCATCCTTGGATAGGGGTTTATGATTTAATCGGAGCCTATGTCTATTTTCCATTAGAGGAGTTCTATCATTGTTGATGGTGTGAAGTTTGATGGCTCCATTTTCATATACAATATCAATCTCATAAGGTCCGAGCCATTGGGTGTTGAAATTCCCTCTGAAATCCTTGAACCTGGAGTCAAATAATAAGACCCAATATCCAACTTTGAATTTCTTTTTCTTAATGAGCTTGGCATGCCATTGAGCTCTTTGATTTTGTATGATTTTTGTACATTGTAGGGAGGTTTGATGGATTTCATCTAGCTCATTGATCTAGAGGATTATCTATTTCTAGGCTTTGGTTAGGTCCATTCCAAGTCGTAATTTTGTTCTAAGTGTTTGGATCTATGTTTCAATAGACAACATTATTCTTTTTCCATACAAAAATTGGTATGGGTTGCATCTAGTAGTGGTTCTTCATGTCCTTCAATAGGTCAATAGATCTTCAGGTAGTCTGTCAACCCAGTCCTTGAAGTGTAATCTTAAAATTTTGGTGATGATGGACTCAAGGATTTTGTTTGTTCCTTCTACTTGTCCATTGGCCTGTGGGTAATATGGTGTGGTAACTCTGTGTTTTATCTTGTATTTTTCCATCAAGTCTCTGACGATCCTTGAAGTGACCTACATTCCTCCATCAGTAAATATTTCCCGAGGTATCCTGAATATGGTGAATATATCTTCATGAAGAAATCCTGCTACTACTTGTTCAATCGCGGTTGGGAGTGCCTTGGCTTCCATCCATTTTATGACACAATATTTTCACATTAGGACATAGGGTTTATGATGGGAAGAATGATTTCTCATACCTACAAAGTCTAGGGACCATTTATCAAAGGGTTCTAATACCAATTGTGGTTGTAATGACATCTCATCTGATTGCATCCTATGCGTTGGTAGAGATCACACCTTTTTTATATATTCCTTGGCATCTCTGAAGATAATGGACCAATGTAGTACCTTGTACCTAGTTCTCTTTTCTACAAAGTGGCCTCCACATGGGTTTTCATGGTAGGATTTCAAGATCTCATGGATATTGTCTTATCGCACACATCTTCTGATAATGAGGTCCAATCCTATGTGGAAGAGGAAACTATCGATCCATGAGAGTCTCCAACTTTAATTGATGATATTCTATCGCTCTTTTGGAGATAAATGGTGTGGTAGTATACCTACAACCAAGTAGTTAGAAATATCTATGAACCAAGGAGAGTTAGTAGAAACTGCGAATAGGTTCTCATCGGGAAACAAATCTTCTATAGATGGCTCATTTTCATTAGATGCGAGTCTTGAAAGAAAATAAACCACTACATTATTTTTTCCTGTTTTAAATTCAATATGGTTATATCATATTCTTGTAATAAAAGAAACCATATAGTGAATTTTCCATTAGTTATAGGTTTTTTCATTAAATTTTTTATGGTAGCATGGTTAGTATGAAATATTACTAGATATCCTATGACATAATGTCGAAATTTATTAATTGCATGTATTACCAAAATAAAATATTTTTCTATTACTGTATAGTTTAGTTCCATGGGAAAAGATTCTTGTTGACATAGTAGATTACATATGGATATGTTCCTTCCTTTTCTCCTATAATATCTCCAATAGTAGTGTCAGATGCATTCGCGGAGTTATGAAACGAGATGGACCAATTGGGCCCTCTTAAAGTAGGAGCTTCAAACACTTTAGTTTTCAATTTGTCAAGTGCATGTTGACATGTCTTTGTCCATGAAAGCACAAAATATTTGTAAGCAAAGAAAATAATGGACGAGCAATTTATGAGAAATTTTCAATAAAGTGATGATACTAACCATCATATCCTAAGAATATTTGTACCTTTTTTTGCAAGATTGGAGTTGGAAAGTTTAATATTACCTTTACTTTTTCTGGATCCACTTGGATACCTTTGGATGAAATGTGGTATTCTAAAACGATGCCATCAGTTAACATCATTGCACATTTCTCATTTTCGAGGGTAATGTTTGATTATTTACACCTTATCAATGTTTTCTCTAGATTTTCCAATTCCTCATCAAATTCATCCCCATATGTCATGAAATTGTCCATATATATTTCCACACATTCATGAATTAAATCAAAGAATATACCAATGAAAAATATTTGAAAGGTGGCAGGGGCATTGCATAACCCAAATGGTAGAACACCATAGGAAAATGTCCCCCATGGACATGTAAACGTTTGTTTTTCTTGATCCTCGGGTGTGATATGGTTTTGGTTATATCCACTGAATCCGTCCAGGAAAGATAAGTATTTATTACCTGCTAACATATCCAGGTCCTGGTCAATGAACAAAAGTGGGAAATGGTCTTTGTGTGTTTTTTTTTTGAGTTCTCTATAGTTTGCACAAATTCTCCATTTGTCGTTTTTATTTAGTACCATGATAAGATGGGAGACCCACTAGCTGTCAGAAATTGGATAGATAAAGTTGGATGTGAGCAATTTATGTATCTCCTCCTTGAATATGTCCTCTAGTTCCATATTCATCTTATGTTGGGGCTGGAGGATGGGTCTATATCCTTCCTTGATGTATATGTGGTATGTGCATATGTCAAGATGGATTCCCTTCATTTCAAAGTAGTCCCAGGCGAAGGAATTACTGTGTTTTTGTAATATTTTAACCAATCACTTTTTTTTTCTCAATCAGTCATTGGCTGATTTTCAAGGTTTTCCCAGGTACGATTTCTATGGTTTCTATATGGGAACGTTGGTATATATTTGGTGGGGATTCATGTTCTATGAGAGAGATGCTTGTTGAGGCCAGGGAAGCCTATATTTTTGGTTACACAATATGATCAAGATTATCTGGGTTTGTTGAGGAATAATAAGAGGCTATGAAATCACCAATTTCATCATCCTTTGTTTTATCTCTAATGGATAAGTATTGATCTATGGAGAGGACTTGATGAGATTCTCCTTCTTCCTCACTCTCTTCTCCATCAACCTAGAGTGGTTTCTTGAGATCTATGATGGATTTGGTGGGAGGATAGAGGTTTAATTGTTTTGTGGATGTTTGGTGGGGGATGGTCATGTTTCCCAACCTATAACTGATGTAATAATATGCTGTGGCCAACCAAGGCCTTCCCATGATTAACAGATACCTTCCTAGAGAGGTTTTGGGTTGTAGGACCATAAATTTGACAGGATATTCCCACGAATCTATAAATATCACTACATATTATAATATTCCCTATGGTTTGATGGTTGATTTGTCAACGAGTTGGAGTATGGTTAAGGTTTCCCTAAGGCTCGTAAGTCTCGATTCTTTCATAGTCTCACACGCCATAACATTGATGGTAGCCCCAAGGTGGATTAATGTGTTACTGATGAGTGTATTGTTGATTTTCACATTAACTACTAGACTTACAGGGTCATATTATTTAGTTGCGAGAGCTCCCCCCGTCATTAAATCTGATATTTTTCCCATGGCATTGACGGTTTGGGGATCCTTTCATTTTATACTAGGTATCCTTAAATAAAGTTCCCGTACACATTCTTGAGTTCCCCCAAGAAGTCAAATTCAGGATGAGTAAAAGGTTTCTCTAAGTATAATCTTTCTTGATAAGCTGGGTTTTGAAGTTTAGGTGGGAATTCTCAGCTTTAGAAGGTTCTTGACATTGTTTTTGTTATGATTATTCATTTCATAAATATTCATTCAAATCTTCAATACTAATATGAGGTTGTTCCTTGGTTAGTTTCTTCCCAGATACTAGAGCATTGGTTCCACCTATTAGAAAAAGGATCGTGGAGAAATAAAATTAAAAAAAATGCGGAAATAAAATACAGAAGATACACAATACAATAGAGACACAAATATATGTGGTTCACCCAGTGTGGGTTACGTCCACCAAAGAAATTTCCAGGTCCTTCCTTTATTATTATCCAACAATCGAAGGGATACAACCTAAAATAAACACGTTGTAACTTCCTCTTCTTTATTTCACAGTCTCCTATCTCAGA
>ML837196.1:1256-32263 GCA_009831015.1 Picea engelmannii | reverse complement strand
GTTACCGTGCTTAAACAATTATGCTTATTTTAAACTCTTTACAGAGCACTCAATGACAATAACAATAATGCATGTAAGTAAGCAATAGAACATTCAACATTAATCACACATATGAAATATACAGAGACATATATTTCCTGAGGAAACCCATAAAGGGTAAAAACCTCTTCTTCTTGGTATGATAAGTAATCTTTACATTCTATACATTATCATACAAATGAGCTCCAACTCATTGTGAGGTTACAACCTCTATTTTGTAAGCCGCAACTTGCTGAGAGCACTAACTCTCTGTTTTCTCTAGCACCTACTAGAAGGAAGCACCAACTCCCTGGTTTCTCTAGCACCCACTAGAAGGAAGCACCAATTCCCTGGTTTCTCTAGCACCCACTATAATGAAGCACCAACTCCCTAAATGTTCCAGCACCAGATGGATGGAAGCACCAACTTCTAGTCACACAGGCACCAACCTGTATAACAGAGAACAACAATTCTCCCTTGCACCACCCTGCCACCCTGGTTTCTCTGGATGCAACCAGATGGAAGCTACAACTCCCTATGTTCAAGAACCCACTTGAACCTATGAGGACAACAGTCCTCCCTAGCACCTCCCTACCACCCTGAAATATAAATATTTTCTACTGAAACTTATTACAGTGATTCAATAGTTGTCATTGGCTTACCAGGCTTATTACTGTTCTGCTATGATGCTCTTCTCTCTTGTATCAATGTCTCTCTACCTGCATCTTCTTGTTCTTTCTGATATTCTTCTTTTCTCTACAAGTGCACCTCAGCCTTCTTTTACTATCTCATCTATGCATCTCTGTTCTTTTCTTCTGCTGCGCTTTATGCTTTGCATCTTATTTTGATTCTATGAATTATGACTCTTCTGTGTATTTCAGCTCCTGCCCACAACATGCTATTTCCCGTGTGTAATTCCTCTCCACAGTAGCCTCCATATCTTCTTTGGTCTGCGTATTTATACTATTTGTGCACCTTCTTCATCCTCCATGCACAATGCCTCTGCATGCTCTTCACCATGCCACTGTTATGCTCATTGGGTTGTTCATTGCCACTCCAGTTTTTTCTCTGCTTCGCATGCTCAAGCCTCAAAAAGAAAAAACTGCATCTCACTTCTGTCTATCCATCATCTGTTACTCATCTCTGAGTTTTATCTCACACTGCGCATACTGTTGTTTTCCCTTTCTTACAATTCAACTCATTTTTCATTCAAAACAACCAACCTTCCATAGTCATTGCGTCTCCATTTTATCCTATATCACCTATTCAGTTACACCTTGAATCTCCAAGAAAATGCATCAGCAACTGAATTGCCAACCATCCAATAATCATGATTCAGTTATGCTAAATGAATCGTAATTGATCGATTACCTGTGAGGTGAAACAATAACCCTTCGATAAAGTTTCCAATTAACCAGTACCATTGGATTAAATCCACATGATTTCGCATTTATCTCATATGCCCGCTAGCTGTGACCGAGCGCTAAACAAAATTTGAATTTTGTGATTTCGCATCTCGACATTCTTGTGATGAAGGGTCTCGACACTCCAAGTCGTGATTGCCAAAACTCCGAGATGGAGCTTAGCACCACTAGCTTCTTCCCCTCATGCGACCACCGGTGGTGACCACAGGCTGTGCCAAAAGGCACTTCGTATTTAATGAACTTATGAAATTTATCAAGCCTGATCAATGGTCGATATCTCCAATGATCCAATGGTCTAGATCTCATCGCGATCTCACATATCATGATTCCTGTGATGAAGGATCTCGATACTCCAATTCGAAATTGTCAAGACTCTGAGATGGAGCTTAGCACCGCTAGCTTCTTCCCCTATCTTCCGCAGATGTAACCACCGGCTGTGACCATAGCCTTATTCGAAAACACATTTTGTACTTTTGTGTCTCGGGTATTCTGTGATGAGTCCTCTCGACTCTCCATGTCACAAACTCTGAAATAGAGCTTGGCTTCTCTAGCACTTGACAATGTGACCACAAGATATGACCACTCGCCAATCAAATGAGCACTTTGCTCCTTTGACTTTCCATTCAGTGAAATGTTAATCCCTCGCCACATGTCCCTCTTGGATCAATGATCAATATCTTATTGTGATTTCACCAGTTCATGAGCCTTCTTCATGCATGATCAACGGTCTACAATCCTTGGTGATCTGACAGTCCATATCTTTTCGTGATCTCGCATATCGTGAGTTGGGAGGTTAGAGAACTTCCTTCCTTTGACCTTTTAGTTAGCGAAATGATGATCTGTAACCACATGTCCTGCTCGAAGATGGACGGTCCTCCTTCTTTCGGGATTTTGTAAGCCTACTTGACCTTGCACTTTAAAGAATGTGCAGTTTCTCTTGGATCCAATGACGGTTGGACCCCATGCTTGGATCTAATGCCCGATATCTGTACTCCATCTGCGCGCTTGACCTACCTGAATTCAGATCTGACGGTCATTGGGAATTCTCAATGGGATCCAATGATCACTGTCTCTTCTCCTCCCGAGCTTACACATCCTCCTAACTTGGAATAATTTCTAAGTGTCAAAGGCCTCGACCTTTGATCCATCTAAGATCCTGAGTATGCTATCTCTCTTGAGCTTTGGCAATGAGTTAACCTCATCCTTGGTGCACTCCTATGCATTGCGTGTGACTTTGCGCTAATCTTCCTGAGCTTACGTTGTTCTTGTTTTTCCATCGCTGCACACTCTGATCTTGCCATCAATGAAAAACACACTCTGCCTGTAAACATGCCAATAATCTCCCCCTTTGGCATTGATGGAAACGTTGAATGACTGCACTAATTTGTTTGGACCTCCAATTGTAGCATTTGGTCCAGAAAACTCCTTTTCTCCCCCTTTGACATCAATGTCAAAGAAAACATGCTCCCCCTGAGCTGTTGCAGTATTTTTAGGAGGTATCAGATATTAAACCAACACAAACTCCCGTTGAGAGGATGGAGTCTCTTATTTGAGGCTTGGAAAATATTTGTATCTAAACCAGAGTCTTTTCCTTTTGATTCTTGGACCTGTTCATCTTCATCTTCAACTGTGTCCTCTGTAGCAGACTCAATATTGCTCACCTCTCTTACTGGGACTCCTTCATCAACCTTTTCTTGTTATAACTAGATGACTCCCCCTGTCACTGTTCTCTCTCTACTTCTGATTGTTCTCCTCTTTTGTTTCTAAAAAGATTAGCTTTCCCTGACAAGGTATTTCCTCTTATTATCTCTATAGAATGTCATGTATATAATTTTGTACATTAGAATGTTGCTGCTGCAAATGTTGTTTTCCTACTTGAACACTACTCAATTGTAGCTTGTACTTTTTAAATAACCCTTGGATCTCCCCATTGATTCTCATCAATCTCTATTACTGCAATTTCATTTTTCTTCCATGATGCATACAATCCAAGGCTTTTGTGACCATATTCAATCACAAGAAAAAACCACTACAACCACTCTCATACCTGCTTTTCTTTTTTACAGACGAAGGACCAGTACCAGGTTTCTTAGGAGTATTGATTTCTACCTTGTTGTATCCAATACCAGATTTTTCATTTGGTGATCTCTGACTATCCAAGATTTTATCCAGGGTCATGGAACTGTTCAAGAACTTGATTTGGGTGTTTAACTTCTCAACCTTCAAAAATTATGCTTCCATCTTATGACATGATTCTTCTCCTACTTCTTCCATGGGATAAATGCTAACTGAACATTCTTTTATTGTATATGAATATTCTTCTTTACTTGCAGGGGAGGATTCAACATCAACATTGTTGTTTGTCCTTATGCTTTTAGCCACCACTTGTCTTGAGTTTACAGAATTTATCTTATAGTCTTTGGAAAGGACCACCTATTTACATCCTCTGTCACACATTTGACTTACATTGAGAAAATTATGTTTCATCCCATCTATAGGAAGATCATCCTGAGAATCTCCTTATCATTACTTAAACTCACCATCCATTTATCCTTGTTTTTACCTGGTTCATCATTTTCAAGGATCACATTTCCTGTTTTGATTTTTCTTATAAGAAGAAGCCTATCCTTTTCTCCATTCATGTGCTTGGAACATCTACTGTCTATATTCCAGGGGTTCTTTTGTCTTTGAGACAACAACACTAATCCACACTTATCACTTTCTTTCTTCTTCCAAACCTTGACATTTTTAGTAGAGGAATTCAAATTTGATTTATAGTTCTTTAAGCGACAATCAACAGCTTTATGCCCATAGTTATGACATATGTAGCATTATGTTTTGTTGATTAAAGAGTCAAAACAATTGTTATGCTTAACCTGTTTCCTTTTCCCATCCATCAAGTGATTTGCAATCTATAGAGTTTTTTTACTTGGGTGTCTCATTCATCGTTGTGGAAGATATCTATACCTTGAATGTCTTGCTTGCTTATATCTAAATTGAAAAGAACAGTTTACAACTTTGTGACCAAAGTTAGAAAAAAAAAAAACAATATCCATAGAAAAATCCTTGGTACCTGGAAAATGGTTGTCTTCTTTGAGCAGGTCAATTTCTTCCATGTTGATGATTTCCTTGAGAAGGGAGTGCATTATTTATTTGTTCTATAGATTCAGTCCTATCACCTTTTTCTTTACTCCTCCTAGGCGGCTAATTGTCTTCCTTTGTTTCTGTAGGTTTGTTGTTGTCATTGGTTGTAGATTTGACAAACTTGATGAAGTATTTGTTGCTTGGATGACCACTACTTGATCCCTCTTCATAACCCAAACCTGTTTTCAACTTTGGATTCCTTTGCTGATTCAAAATGGTGGCTAATCCTTCTGAGGCTTTGATACTTGATAGAGTCTGATGATACAAGGCTTGAAACTTCTCCAACTCTTTCCTAGTTTTCACTACTTCTTCTTCCAGAGCTTTACATCTTGCCTTCTTTTATAATAACTGTTGTTTCAAAATGTCCTCGATTTTCTTTGCCTCTTCTAATTCCACTTTTAGCAGGGCAAAGTCTTCATCAGGCTGTTTACTGTCTTTCTCGAACTATATCAACAATTGTTTTTGCTTTCTGTTCTTAATTCTGAGTCTGCCAATCTCTTCCAGTGCACTGATCAGTTCTCCTTCCATATCAACCACAACTTATTCATCATTATCATCACTTCCTATTATTTTATTATCATAATCCTCTTTGGCCATAAGCATGAAGTCATTTACCTTATCTTCACAGGAAGAGTCACTATCGGTGTCTTCTTAGGAGTAATCATTGTTTACACATAAACTTTTCTTTCTATCAAATCTTTTGGATTTGTACTTCTCTTCACCTTCAGAGTTCTGGTCCTTCTTCTTGTGTGGACACTTATTTGCAAAGTGACCTATCTTACCATAGTTAAAACATTTGAGGGGAAGCTCGCCTTGATATTTTCCTGATCCTGTCTTTAACCTTCTCACAAATTTTGCCTCAATATCATCTAAATCTGAATCAGTATCATTGTCTGCTTTAAAATATGCTTCTCTAGTAATGGATTTATCTTTGATGATTCTCATTTCATATGCAGTTAAAGTTCCTAGGATTTGATCAATGGACAGAGTTTTAAGATCATTTAGTTCTTCTATTGCAGATACTTTTGGATTAAATTTATCAAGCAAAGATCTTAAAATCTTCTGAACTAAAATTGATTCTTCAATCTTCTCACCAAGATCCTTCATGGCATTCACAAGTTCTTCAAATCTCAGAAAATACTTCCCAATGGTTTCATCTTCTTTCATCTATAGCTTTTCAAACTGTACTCTGTAGGTTTAAAGCTTGGCATCTTTTACCTTCTCATTACCTTCATAACTGCTAATAAGTTTATCCCACATTTCTTTGGTAGTTTAAAGATGCATCACCTTTACAAACTCGGCTTCTGCAAGTCCATTCAAGATAGCATTCATTCCCTTAGCATTAAAGCTAAATTTTAACTTATCATCCTTGGAAGCTAGCACAATAGGATTTATGTATCCAATCTCTACTACATCCCAAACATCAACACCTAAGGCCATTAGGTATGTTCTCATTCTAACATTCCAGAAGGAAAAATTTGTTCCATCAAACAGAGGAGGCTTAGTGGCTGAAGTCCCTTCATGACTTGTCATGTTTAATATTACAGATCTACCTTTAGATAAAAGGAACCCACTCTGATACCAATTGTTGGACAACTGAGAGGGGGGTGTGTGAATCAATTGTTACCGTGCTTAAACAATTATGCTTATTTTAAACTCTTTACATAACACTCAATGAAAATAACAATAATGTAGGGAAGTAAGAAATAGAACATTCAACATCAGTCACACATATGAAATATATAGAGACATATATTTCTTGAGGAAACCCATAAAGGGTAAACACCTCTTATTCTTGGTATGATAAGTAATCTTTACATTCTGTACATTATCATACATATGAGCTCCAACTCATTATGAGGCTACAACCTCTGTTTTGCAAGATGCAACTTGTTGAGAGCACCAACTCTCTGTTTTCTCTAGCACCTACTAGAAGGAAGCACCAACTCCCTGGTTTCTCTAGCACCCACTAGAAGGAAGCACTAACTCCATGGTTTCTCTAGAACTCAATAGAAGGAAGCACCAACTCCCTAAGTGTTCCAACACCAATTGGATGGAAGCACCAACTTCCAGTCACACATGCACCAACCTGTATAACAGAGAACAACAGTTCTCCCTTGCACCACCCTGCCACCCTGGTTTCTCTGGCTGCAACCAGATGGAAGCTACAACTTCCTATGTTCAAGTACCCACTTGAACCTCTGAGGAAAACAGTCCTCCCTAGCACCTCCCTACCACCCTGAAATATAAATATTTTCTACTGAAACTTATTACAGTGATTCAATAGTTGTCATTGGCTTACCAGGCTTATCACTATTCTGCTATGCTGCTTTGCTCTCCTGTATTAGTGTCTCTCTGCCTGCATCTTCTTACACTTTCTGATCTTCTTCTTTTCTCTACAAGTGCACCTCAACCTTCTTTTATTGTCTCAGCTATGCATCTCTATTATTTTCTTCTGCTGCGCTTTATGCTCTGCATCTTATTTTGATTCTATGAATTATGCCTCTTCTGTGTATTTCAATTTCTTCCCACAACATGCTATTTCTCATGTGTAATTCCTCTCCAAAAAAGCCTCCATCTCTTCTTTGTTATGCATATTTATACTATCTGTGAACTTTCTTCATCCTCCATGCACAGTGCCTCTGCATGCTCTTCACCGTGCCATTGTTCTGCTGATCGGGTTGTTCACTGCCGGCCCACTTTTTTATCTTCTTTGCACGCTCAAGCCTCAAAAAGAAAAAAACTGCATCTCTCTTTTGTTTATCCATCATCTGTTACTCATATCTGAGTTTTATCTCACACTACGCATACTTTTGTTTTCCCTTTCTTATAGTTCAACTCATTTTTCATTCAAAACAACTAACCTTCCATAGTCATTGTGTCTCCATTTTATCCTATATCACCTATTCAGTTACACCTTGAATCTCCAAGAAAACGCATCAGCAACTGAATCGCCAACCATCCAATAATCATGATTCAGTTCTGCTAACTGAATCATAACTGATCGATTACCTGTGAGGTGAAACAATAACCCTTCGATCAAGTTTCCAATTAACTAGTACTGTTGGATTAAATCCGCAGGATTTCACGTTTATCTCATATGCCCACTAGCTGTGACCGAACGCTAAACAAAATTTGAATTTCATGATTTCGCATCTCAGCATTCTTGTGATGAAGGGTCTCAGCACTCCAGGTCACGATCGATGAAACTCTGAGATGGAGCTTAGCACCGCTAGCTTCTTCCCCTCACCTGACCACCGGTGGTGACCATAGGCTGCGCCAAAAGGTGCTTCGTATTTCGTGAACTTATGAACTTTTTCAAGCCTGATCAACAGTCGAGATCTCCAATGATACGATGGTCCAGATCTCATCACGATCTCACATATCGCGATTCCTGTGATGAAGGATCTCGATACTCCATGCCACGATCGTTGAGACTTCGAGATGGAGCTTAGCACCACTAGCTTCTTCCCCTATCTTTCGTAGATGTAACCACTGGTTGTGACCACAACCTTATTCGAAAATGCATTTCACACTTTCATGTCTCGGGTATTCTGTGATGATTCCTCTCGACTCTCCATGTCACGAACTTTGAAATAGAGCTTGGTTTCTCTAGCTCTCGACAATGTGACCACAAGATATGACCACTCACTAATAAAACGAGCACTTCTCTCCTTTGACTTTCCAGTTAGTGAAACGTTAATCCCTCGCTACATGTCCCTCTTGGATCAATGGTCAAGATCTTATCACAATTTCACCACTTCACGAGCCTTCTTCATGCCTGATCAACGGTCTACAATCCTTGGTGATCTGACGGTCTAGATATTTTCGTGATCTCGCATATCGCAAGTTGGGAGGTTAGAGAACTTCCTTCCTTTGACCTTTTAGTTAGCGAAATGATGATCTGTAACCACGTGTCCTGCCCGAAGATGGATAGTCCTCCTTCTTTTGGGATTTTGTAAGCCCGCTTCAGCTTGCACTTTAAAGAACATGCAGGTTCTCCTGGATCCAACGACGGTCAGACCCCACGCTCGGATCTAAGGCCCGAGATCTATCCTCCATCTGTGCGCTCGACTTATCTAAATTTAGATCTAACGGTCATAGGGAATTCTCAATGGGATCCAATGATCACTGTTGCTTCTCCTCCCAAGCTTACACATCCTCCTGTCTTGGAATAATTTCTAAGTGTCAAAGGCCTCGACCTTTGATCCATCTAAGATCTTGAGTACGTTATCTCTCTTAAGCTTTGGCAATGAGTTAACCTCGTCCCTGGTGCACACCTACGCACTGTGTGCAACTCTGTGCTAATCCTCCTAAGCTTACATTTTTCCTGTTTTTCCATCACTGAACACTCTGATCTTTCCATCAATGACAAGCACACTTTGCCTGTAAACATGCCAACAACATTTTCCTCATAAGAGAGGGTTTCCTTCCAGGAAAAAAAACCCTAACATAACTTCTACCGTTAGATCTGCGACCTTATAATGAACGGTCCATATTTATAATGAAATTACAATATAATTTTACAAGGAAAATTTTCTTTTGGGGGCTTTGCCCCCGAACCCCCGTCGGGGGCCCTCTTGCCCTCGGACCCTGTAGGGGGGGTAATCCCCCTGCACTCCCTCACGTGGATGAGTGTACATTCTTATGGGGTGTAAAGTCTTCATGGGGTATAAACACGACTGAAAACAAAGACCTCTAAATAAGGAAGATAATTAGGCTCCACAACCAACACCACCATGGTACTAGAGCACCGATATTTTTTTTCACGGTGCATTGTAAACCATGAGCACTGGGAATGAGGAAACCAATGAGATGTCATGTTATGCCAAATTCGGAAATATATGTTCCAGTGCAGTTCTGTGAATAATAATAGTGTGTTTGGTTAAAATGGTTGCACTTCTATGTTAAATAATAGTTAAGTTAGTGGTGCCATTACTTAAGTGAAATGTGCCAGTTCGGGTTGAAGCTAATTGTGCGTTGGTTGCAGGGCATTCCAAAAGATGCACCTCTTTGTTATTATAATTTATCAGGGTGCTCTTGCTTGAATGACACCAGTGCATTCATATATATGAGATGAAATAGTGGTGGTTATTACTGTGAATTTAACATAGCACACACTGCTTCGGGGTGATTTGAAGCGTTCAGGTGCACAAAGAGAAATTGGAAAAAAAAATGAAAAAATGCCAAATTTCAAGCTAATTTGAAATTTTGATTGAATGAAAATGAAAATGGGAAGATAATAAACAATTTACTTGGCCTCTTATTTCCCAAGGAGGGACGGTTTCACCATTGAGAGGAAATGAAAATTTGTGGTAATTTCCAAAATTTGGAAATGTGTGGAATCTACCAATGGAGCTATCCAAGTTAGTGTAGAACACTAGAAACAAAGCATCTTAGGAAGGATGGTGAGAACCAGTTCTTTCTTGAGAGTTTGGAATCATGGGATATACTGTAACTATCAAAATTAGTTTGTTAAATTTTCTTTTATTTACCCTACTTATGTGCACCTGATGACAGTGAGGCGCATCGATGCGTAATGTTCAACGACATTGGTGCGCTTTATTAAATGCGTGTAATTTTATTATAAAGTATGCTAGTACTTTTGAACATTGATGCACCGATGATTTATTGTTCATGTATGAACTAGTGCATATCGACCTTAATGGCCCACTGAAAAAAAATCCTCCACAAAAACCTTTGGTTGCTCGCCTCCACTAACAACCTTTTCTATAAACAGAGAATGTATAGATTTTTCAGAAATTTTGTAAATACCTCCACAAGAAGGTGTTATTCTTGTAGTTCTTGGATAGGGTGTGACGAACACTATACTCTTCCACTCCCTTTAATCCACCTATTGTGGTAGTGCGACTATCACATGCTAAGTCAAATTTATGATCAAAACCAAACTTTGATGTGGAGGCAAGGATGGCTATCAACAGATCGTTTAGAACTTGGGGATGAGTGGAGAGATGCATGGAATCATTATGTTTCCATATTGTATAGGTCACATGTTCTTATTAGGTATCAAGGGGATGAGTTGGTTTTAGTTTTCTTCGCCTCTAGATTTTACACTTCAAAACAAGGATACATCCAACAAAATTTTGAAACTTCACAGAGGGAGGAAGTTCAGTGGTGCAAAAGAGTTTGGAAGTTAAAATGTTTAGAAAAGGATATGTTTTTTATGTGGTGTCTTCTTGAAGATAAAGCATTCACATGGTAAAACATACAAAAAATCAAGAAGGTAGGGTTAGGCTAGTGTGCCTTATGTAAATACGATGAGGAATCAAATAGACATCTGGCATTGAATTGTTCTTTCTCTGTAGGGGTATAGAGGGAAATTTCAAAGATGATAGGTTGGGATTTGATTTGGAAAGTAAAAAGCATCAATGTGATCCTTCAAATGTGGCTATCAAACTTGAACCATAAACAATATAAATATTTATCATTGCTAGTGGCAACGAGGATGTGGATGGCTTGTAATTAATGTATATTTCATGATAGGTCAACTCCACCCTTGGTGATTGTGGCTCAATGTTTAAGAATATTAAATTTCTATCTATAGGAGAATGGAACACAAGGATCAAGAATCCTATCCTGAATATCATAGACAAGACACATCCCTAGGAATTTTTTGACAGGTCCTCACAAGGGAAATCGATGTGTTTTGGAGGTGGTGCGACTATGTCTTTAAATGATACACATATATTTAATCTCAAGATGGGTCTCGACTCTGTCATAGAAAATTACACAAAATTATCCTCACTAAAACTTCTCATTAAGTTCATGTTGGAAAAATAAGTCACAAATATACAAGTTTTTTGGCGACTCCTTGAATGTGATTAACTGGGTGAATAAAGATTAGAGATGCATGTACATCCATTTACTCCCTCTACTAGAAGAGATTCAATATTTAGTGAAATATTTTGACACATTTGTTCTTACACATGTGACTATAAGGAGCATAACAAAGAGGTCGACCATATGTCAAAGGTAGCGATCGTGATGGATTATGTTTCTTGGTTTATTGTGGAAGAAGTAAACGAAAAACACTATGAATATTTTTCTTCCTCATTTTCACGATGATGTTGGTCATTGAAGAAAGTACCCTTTTTAATAAGTTATGTCAACATTGTTTCTTTAAAAATATCTTCTTCTTGACTATTTTTTTAGGAAGAATCATAAAATGAAGACTTTTTTTGAAGTAGCAGAAGTTCAAAGAACTTTATTTTCTCTATCTATCATACTGGCAAGGACAAATTGGAGGATTGGTAAATATGATATTTTTCTTATGTAATGCATCTTATGGATATAGTGGTCAGTAGGAGTTTAAAAAGTCCCTTTTTATTGTAAAAATATCCCTTAAAGGGTTTTTACCAATTTTTGTATAACAATAGGAATTCATGCACAAATACCTCTATAAATAGACATCTACAAAATGTATTTTTGCTTTTACAAAGTAATACAATTATGGTTTTTTTAGAAAAAACATTGCGAGGAAGAAATTAAATGACGTAATGTAGCCGAGAGGGAGAAACTAATTCGATAGTGGTTTTAAATCTCTTTACAGAAAAAGAACACGAGGACATAAAAATCTCTGGGATAGATGGCCTACCTATGAAATTTTTCCTAGGATGTTACAAATTCATTGAAGAAGACTTAAGAAGAGTGGTGGAGACCACTGAAAACATAAGAAAAGTGCTTGGGGATCTTATAACGGTACTCAAAGTGGGCCTCTCTAAGGCCTATGATAGGGTAAGTTGTCTTTACCTGAGATTGTTCCCCATTCACTTATATTTTTATCATAACTTTGTGGTATGGATGATGAGTTGCATCACCTCTATATCCTTTTTTTCCCTAAATAATGGGGAAACATCCCTCTTCATAATAGCCAGGGGTGTCATAAATATGACCCTCTACCCTTTCCTATTTATTCTAATAGTGGAAGGGATGCATAAATTATTAAAAGAGGCATAAAAAATGGTAGCTCCAAAGGGATTTGCATTGGTTATGCATGCAATACCTCATATCTCTTATTTGTGGATGATATTTTGATTTTTTGTGAAGGTTTTAGAAGGATAGTAAATAATTAAAAAATATATTGGACTTACCCTGTAAAGGTACTAGTATGTTAATAAATTTTGACACATCCAATCTATCCATGTGGGATATCCTAGAGCATGAGTAGGAATATTTCTCCCAATTATTTCTTTACTAGGAGATTGATATAGATTAAGGACTAAAGTATTTGGTTTTCCACTTGAAAGCAAATTTGTACCAAAAAAGGTGATTTGCAATGGCTAGTTTCCAAAGTAGAAAAGAAGATAAATCACTAGTGCAATTGGTGGCTCTCAAGAGGGAGTAGTTTGGTACTTGTTAAAGTAGTTATGGAATCCATACTAGTACAATGGATTTCATTGGGTTGGGTCCCAAAAGGTGTATTGGAGAAAATTAGGAAAATGTGTTATAAACTCATTTATCTAATAACCAAAAGAAAGGTCTTGTGTTGGGATCATGCAAAAAATTAGCATCTCCAAGAGAAAATGGAGTATGGATCTTAAAAAACCTTTTCCTCTTCCCCGAGGCCCTAGTTGCAAAAAATATATGGAGCCTGACATAAGGAAAATTCCTATGGGTATATGTAATTAGAGATATGTATTTGTACCCAACCACAATTGTGGAATGGGTTAAGAACACAGTTAAACATGTACATAATGTATCAATTATATATAAATCTATGAATTTAGAATTCTAGTTGGTTCATAGATGGTTGACCTAGAAGGAGGGTAAAGAGGATAAAGTCTAGATTGGGTTCAATCCTTGGATATATAGTAAAGGTATCAAAAAATTACCCCTTATAGTGACATAGGAGATTTGAAATACACTGATTTTGTCACTGAGATATATTGTGAACTTGCAGAGGCCTGAAAATGTTCAACAAAAATGGCTCACCTGGAAGGAGTTTGTCTTGGGGAAGTCTAGAAGTCATACAAAGATGATTTGAAATATAAATATGTCAAAATAGGGGAAGAAGATGACTGACTATTATGGTCTCTCAATCCTTTAGGGACATATGTGCCCAAACTGGTATACAAAGATTTTGTTGAGGAAGTCTTGGAGGGAAAACTGGTTTGGTGGTGGAAAATCTATGCAGTTCATGAGTTTGTGTTGGATACAATCAACGATTTTGTGATAGTGAATAGTTTCAGATCCTACTATTTAAAAATGTAATATTTATATTTTATTTTTTATCTCAATGATATGTAAGGCATGTATGCAAATTTGTTTTCTCCATGAATCTATAAAACACTTTTTTGAATTCCTTGAGGCATATAAGAATAATTTAAAAAAAAAAATTACATAATTTTTTTCGTTAAAAAGAAAAAGAAAACACCCTTCATATACATTAATATTACTTACATGAGATTCTTACAAATTAATGTATATAATACCGAGACTGAGTGCCAAGATGAGATGGTTACCAGAGGGGGAAGAAAATGGTTTTCTAAAACCACTTTGGCAAAATAAATTATAGAAGATGGAAACATTTTGTTAATAAAGTTAATGGCTAGTTGATATAAATCTTAATGGTCAAGACATGTGGCAACAAGCCAATTTTGGTTTTAAGTACAACCAACAAATTCCTCATTTGCAGGAGAAATGGGACAACAAACTATCATAAGTGTCAAGCGATCCTCAAGCATGCGGATTTTTATTATATTTAAGTAAATTAGTTTCAAAAACAAAAGAATACTTGGATCATTTGAATACCATATAGGTAGCACTTGAAGGATTAATAAGGGGTTAGAAGGAGAGGATCGATTTTGTCACAGAGGATGATGTCCTATGTAAATGATACCTAGGGGCTATATTTTGTAAATCTTCTTAGTTTAATAAAAATTTCTTTTGGATTCACATCTGAGTGATGTAGATCCTTGTCTTCTTCTCATTTTTCTGTATGAAGCTTCTCATGTTACTTTTTTGTTCTTTTTTTATCATTTGAATGAAATTGCAAACAAGAATTTGGTATGAACACCACTATTGTGAATATATTGAAGATATTTCATAATGTAACAATGCATACTGTTTTCTCTATACATTTATATACAAGACAATTTTTGTTTCAAGTATGTCTTCTGGTATTTATGTTTCTACATGAAGTATTTATGCTTTAACGGAATGTGGTGAAATAGTTTTATTAAGTGACTCTTTCCTCTACTTTCAAAATGTATCCAAAGGTTTTTTGCAAGTTACCTTTGCAAGTGTTATGTTCTTGAATTCACAATTTGTTCTCAACTCATACACTTGATTTTGTTTTGTTGGACTCATTGTTTAGATGCCCAACAAAACCACTTTTCTTCATTTCAACTTTGTAGTGACTTCCTTACTCACTATCAGGATCAAGAATAATTGTTCTTCTCCTTTTCTTCCACCTACCATCATCAATATTGTGATCTTCTATTTGAGATCCCGTGACCAATGTAAGGGCCTTTGGTTTGAGAGGTTTACAGTTTTATTTTTAGTTTGTTGAAATTATTATTGTCAACTCTGTTTATCCTAAATCTAGCATATATCTTTTTTCTTAATATTAGAGTTGTTGCTTAGTGATAATGAGCAACCAATTTTCTTGAATCTGATGAGAAAACTCCGTTTGGTCCAAGAGTCATCTTGTAGTCTAAAGTAAGTTTTTCAAGTACCTTAGCATAGTTCCTAAACAACCATCTCAAGAAACAACACATGTACATTAATTTAAGGATTAAATCCTTCTATTTATTTAAATTTCAAATTAACTACCTTAAAATATTCTCCATATTAATTGATTTATTATTTGATCTTAAAATATTCTCATATTAATTTATTTATGATTTCATCCGATGAATTCCATGAATTGATTGTATATCAAATAATCCATCTTATGTATCCAATCATTTACATGTATTTTTAATTTAATTTTTAATGTACAATAATAAAACTTAATTTTTAATTTACAATGATAAATCATAAAACTTGCAACTTAAATGTTTTTACATATATCAAATAATCCATCTTATGTATCCAATCATTTACATGTATTTTTAATTTAATTTTTAATGTACAATAATAAAACTTAATTTTTAATTTACAATGATAAATCATAAAACTTGCAACTTAAATGTTTTTACATTTTAATTAATAATTAAAAAAATGTATATGTTTTAAAATTTTGATAATATATTTTCAATTTTTTTTTAATGTATTAATAATTAAAATCAAATCTTGCTCGGGTGTTTGGTTTTGAAGGGTTTTTTTTTTTTTAAGGGAAATCCAAGTTCGAAACTATTGGTAGTCAGGTGGAGACACCTAAAAGATCTAACACAATAAAGGTTGGTGTGAAATATGTCATGTGATCTGGTTTAGATGTTTATGGATAGTAGTTTGTTAGGAAAAGGTTAGTCCCACAAATCATGAATAAGCTAGCAAAAATAAAATAAAAAATATATTAATAATTAAATTAATGTTAATAAAAAATATATTAATAATTAAATTAATGTTAACAAGTAATATATTATTATTAATTTCAAATGTTTCAAAATTATTTTAATTTTTCACTTTAAATTAAATACAACTATTACATTAAAATATTTATAAGAAGTAAATATTTTAAAAAACAATGATGAACAATTTTGTTGTTAAGTTGTTATAAAATCACATATTTTTATATTAAAATATTAAAAATTAATATAATCATAATTATATATATATATATATATATATATATATATATATATATATATATGAGTGGGTCTAATGGTTAAGAACAAGTGTTTCCTCCTAAAAGGTCACAAATTCGAATCTTATCAATAACATGTAAAAATATATTCTATTACTAATAAAATGAATATGTTGGTATTATTATTATATTGAATGAAATGTTGGTATTATTAGTATATTGTTTGTAATTGTTTACTTCATTAAACTTAGATAATGGAAATCTACCATAAATTAATTATTTATTAAATTTTGTTTGTATTAATATATCATAACTAATATTTAAAGATATCCTATATCTTATATGGTTATTAGTAACTACTACATTAATAATATATGTGTGTGTGTGTGTGTGCATTTAGCACATTAATAATGTTTTTCCTATAATATGTATTGAATATACACCTATTTACATTTACATACTCATTAATGTCAATATTCAATAGATTAAAACTCCATTAATTTAAACAACATATATAAGGGATCACACGCCAAGCAAGATGGTGCTTAGAATGAGAAAAATTATGTATGTGGGTATCACCTTAAAATGTAATGGACTTGTGGGAAACAATATTATTACTATGTGTCAAGGCTTGGTAGGTGGGAAACAATAATATTATAGTGCGATGAGAGTTGGTTTGGAAATTTTTCTAACCAAGTGAATTTGTTACAATTTTTCTTGCTAGAAATTTCTTCAAAGTTCAATGTCTTTAAGGTGGAGCACTCATCAACCCTTGTCAACAAAATGGGATCGATTCGATATTAGTGTGTAGGTTTAATATTTTCTAGGATAAGAAATTCAATTTGAATCTAGTTTTATAGATTTCCATATGAAATAACACCATGCTATAATGGGATAGTGGGTAGCCTCAGGAGGGGACTCAGACCATAACCCTATTGTGAGATAATAACCCTATTGTGTTAGAAGTGGCTCCTACTCATGAAAAATCACCCATTCAATTCAAGTTGAATCTATAATGTATGGAGGAAGGTTTTTTAAAAACTATCAAGGATGTTTGGAAGCCCTGTGATGATTATCCGAGAGAATATACCTCACTTCAGTTTCGAAAAATAAAAAAGAAGCAAAGAAGCTAGTAACCCAATGGGATAAGAAAAATAAAATAAAATGTGAAAGGCTTCTAAAAGAAGTGGAAGTAGGGAGACCCTTTTAGTGAATGATTTTGATACATGATTGAGACTCAAAACTTGAAAATAAAGAAAGTGGAAGAAAACAAATAGGAATATATTACTAGAGAAAGAGAAGGGATAGAGGCTCAAGAGCATGGCCATTTAGCTACAAGAAGGTGGTGAAAACTCCAAATTCTTTCATTGATATGAAAATAGTATAAAAATATCAACTCTCTCTAGAAGATTGACAAAGATTAGAACACGTGGGCTACAAATTTTAAGGACATAGCAGATGAAAGAGTAAACTATTTTTCCAATATCTTTAGAGAGGACTCTCAAGCCACAATTACTGAAGTAATAATGCTCTCCAATTCTTTCCCAAGTTTTGTAGTCAATGAAGATAATTTGGAGCTAAATAAAGAAGTTGGAAAAGATGGATTTCTTGAAACCTTACAAATATTCCAAAGGGACAAAATCTCAGGGCCAGATGGCATACTTGTGGATTTTTTCCTAGGATGTTATGAATTCATTGAAGAATAATTAAGAAGGGTGGTGGAGACCATTGGAAACAAAAAAAAAAAACAATGTTGGATTTTTTAGTACTAACTTCATTGCTTTGATCCCAAAAGAGGATAATCCAACATACTTTGAACATTTTTGGTCAATATCCTTATGTAATTGTATCTACAAAAGTGTTTCGGAGGTCATAGCGAGAATACAAAAAATCATTTTATCAAAACAAATATTGGGTGAATAGTTTGGGTTTATGGAAGGATGAAAAATATATCATGTAAATTGAATAGCACATGAAATAATTCACTCGATTAAGACTATAAATCAAAGATTAATGATACTCAAAGTAGACCTATCTAAGGCCTATGTTAGGGTAAGTTGTCTTTACCTAAACTTGATTCTCGTTCACTTATATTTTTATCATAACTTTGGGGTACTGGTGAAGAGTTGCATCACCTATGTATCCTTTGTTGTCCTAATTAATGGGGCAAAATCTTGGACCTGGATGTCCCATCTACCATTTCATATTTATGTTAATAGTGGAAGGGGCGAGTAGATTATTAAAAGAGGCATCAAAAAAAGGTAGCTCCAAAGGGATTTGCATTGGTCCTGCATGTGATACCTTAGATCTATTATTTGTGGATGATATTTTTATTTTATGTGAAGGTTCTTGAAGGATATTCAATAAGTTTAAAATGTAATGGACTTACTTTGTAAAGCTACTGGTATGATAATATATCTTGACACATTCACTCTATCCATGTCAGATATCCTAGAGAATGGGTAGGCATATTTCTCCTAACTATTTACTTACTAGGTGATTTATATCTATTAAGGACTAAAGTATTTGGGTTTCCACTTGAAACCAAATTTCTATCGAAAAGTTGAATCATAATGGCTAGTTTACAAATTAGAAAAGAAGATAAATGACTAGTTCAATTGGTGACTCTCAAGAGGGGGTAGTTTTGTATTTTTTAAAGTAGTACCAGAAGCCATCCTATTATAATGGATTTATTGGCTTGGTTTTTGAAAGGTTTATTGGAGAAAATTAGGAAATTGTGCTATAAATTGATTGAGTCAATAGATAGCCAAAATAAAGGTTTTGTGTTGGGATTATGCAAAAAATTGGCATCTCCAAGAGAAAATGGAGGATGGTGCCTAATCAAATTTTTCCTCTTCCCCAAGGCCCTAGTTACAAAAAATGTATGGAGCTTAGTACAAGGAAAATTCCCGTGGGTCCAGTTAATCAAAGCCAAGTATTTGTACCTAGCCACAATTGAGGAATGGGTTAGGAACCTAGTGAAACAAGTACACAATGCATCAATTATCTAGAAATATGTGAACTTATCATTCCAGTTAGTTCATAAATGGTTGATCTAGAAGGTGGATAGAGGGGATAACGTATAGATTGGGCTTAATCCTTGGATATATAGTAAAGGTATCCACAAATTACCCCTTCGAATGAAACATGAGATTTGAAATAAACGGATATTTTCACTAACATAGATTGAGAAGCGGTAGCAGTTTATGAATTTGCAACAAAAGTGGCTCACATGAGAGGATTTCGTTTTGGGAGAAGATCCTGGGGAAGTATGGAAGTCATAGAAAGATTATTTGAAAGATAGAAATGCCAAAATAGAGGAAGAAGATGACAAATTGTATATATATATATATAGTTTGAGTGGGACTAATGGTTAAGAACATGTGTTTCCTCCTAATAGGTCACAAGTTCAAATCCAGAGGGGGGTAGGATATGTATACCTCTGTATACTTTAGCATTCAAATCGATGCATGGAGGGGTCCCTTGTCCCACAAACAAGGGGGTCTGCATACACTATTTTGGTCTATGGTTTGGTTATGCCCTTAAAATTATATGTGTGTGTGTGTGTGTGTGTGTGTGTGTGTGTGTGTTTGTGTGTGTGTGTGTGTGTGTGTGTGTGTGTGGTTTGAGTGGGCCTAATGGTTAAGAACACGTGTTTCCTCTTAATAGGTCACAAGTTCAAATCTAGAGGGGGGTAGGATATGTATACCTCTGTATACTTTAGCACTCAGTTCGGTGCAAGGAGGGGGTCCGTTGTCCCACAAACAAGGGGGTATCTATACACTAATTTGGTGTCTGGCTTGGCCCTGACCTTAAAATTATGTGTGTGTGTGTGTGTGTACACACACACACACACATTGACAAATATAAGACCTTCCTAACCTCCCAAGTCATCAAAACTATGGAACACTTCTCTAAATACTTTTTGAGCATAAAAATACAATTTTAAACAAATAAAGGTAATCTCTTTCCTTCTTAAGGTATGATAGGCCAATTCGTTTTAGTGGAAATTAATCATCATCATTATCAATAAGTTTTTGATAACATAACTAAAATATCTATATATTAATAAAGAAAATTGATTAACATATATCCCCACATAGACTTAAATGAGGACATAAGGGAGAAACTAAATCGATGATGGTTTTTCCTCCGATACTTCTATCAACCACATTAAATATCACATTTTCTTTTTCAGCACACCCCTCCCTTTTCAATTTCATGTCTCCATAATTATGGGTTTCTCTCGGAGATCGCTTCTATCCAAATACCTTGGAGTCCCTATCTTAGATTCAGTTGTGCACAACAGTTCCTAGGAAGCTCTCCTCTCTCACATTATCAATAATCTCTCCAACTGGACTTTCTTCCCCCTCAATATTGTTGGTCACCTCATTTTTCTCAATTTTGTTCAGTAGGCCATCTCACTCTACCTATTTTCAGTAGTAGATGCTTCTAAACATATTCTAAAAGTTGTTATAGCTCTTCAAAGAAAATTTCCTTGGCATGGTGAAAATGCTACAAGAAAATGGGCATTGGTTCCCTGGATTACACTTTGTCTTCCGAAGCTGAAGGGAGGCCTAGGATTACGGGATCCCGAGCTCCTAAATCATGTTCTTGGAGTAAAAACTTAGCAGTGTTATATTTAAAACAAAGGAGAGTTATGGAGAAAACTATAGAAAAATAAATAGCCCCCCCATACTTTACCCTCTGATATGATCCATATGTCTGGGGATATTTTTGGTTCGTTAATATGGAATGTTTCCTAGAAAAAAAATCTTTGATTCAATCTCATGGCTTCTGGGAAGTTAGAGATGAACGTTCTACCCTTTTTCAGGAATATTCTTGGAAGAAACTTCCCCCTCTTAATAGTAATCCCAACTTCCTCACTCTTTTGGCCCCTATCAAGACTGAACATAGAGATAAGGTTTACAATTACTGGCATAGAAACTACAGATTGTTGAACTAGAGAGTTTGGGATATCAATCGTGATCACATTCCTCTTCAACAACACCCCCTTCTACCCTCTCTTCTCTAGGATCTCTCCAGTATAATCATAACCTTCTCCTCTCTCCCTGGAAAAATAGTATGGGGACATTGAATGGTGAGCATATTTAACCTCAAAGAGCCCTATTCCCTAGAGGTTGACCAAAATGTGGTTCCTGCAGAATACATCTGGGATTGTTTTTTGAAATGGAACCTATGGCCAAAAGTTGCCACTTTTCTTTGGTTTTCTTCTCATGGGAAAATTCTTACATTGGATCACCTCCTAAAGAAAGGTTTCATAGGCCTGAGTCTCTGTGTAATGTTCCTTCAAGAAACTCAATCCTTGTACCACATTTTGAACTCTTACTCATTCAACATATTTTTATGGGACCAAGTACTATCCATTATGCTTTGGAAAATAGATCGCATAAGAGATTTTATCAAGGAAAATATATCTTTTGGAATCCATCTATCTTTGAGAATCCCTTCCTTAACTTCATATGGTAGATCTTCCCTAGTTTTTTTATATGGGAAACGTAGAAATCAAGAAACTGATGCATTTTCAAAGATCAATCCACTCATGCATATTCAATTCAGAACAAGATCAAGCTTAATATTATGGAAACCATTCACTATGAAAGATGGATAGATGAGGATCTCAAATGTAAGGAAATCTAGGTCTAGAAAACTATGGAGGAATATGCATGGATGCTAATGGGAATACCCTCAGAGTTTACTATGGTTTCATGGGCACAATATCTAACAATGTGGAGGAACTTGGGGAACTAATCCAAGGTATTCAAATATCCTAGTAACATTATTTTCCGAACTTATAGCTAAAGGAGACTTACATATTATCATTCATATGCTCACTAAAATCCAAAATAGATCCCGTCCATGCTACGTTTCTTGTAATTGGTGCTGGGAATCTCTCCTTGACCTCCTTCATTTGACTATCCGCCATATCCTTTCTCTGATTCCCTCCCATGTCTTACATGAAGCTAATAAATTGGTAGACTTCCTAGATAATGAAGGAATTTCAAAACCTTATAAGTAAATGGACTTTTCATGGAAAGATATCGGTGACTACCTTGTTCAATTGGCCTCTAACTCCCTTTCTATATTTCACTTTGATCCCCTGGATCAGGTGCTACGTGGTGAGCATGAGCACTGTGGGGTGACATACAATGTGTGTATGGACCATGGGGAGGATGTAGTAATATCCGACCCTGTCTTTTCTAGCATCTTGATCTCACGCGGAGGTAATAATGTGATGAGTCAGTGCATTCATGTTGAGGAGAAGGAGTCACTAGGACAAGACCAAGGTCTAGATATCTAGACAATTTTCACCAATGCTATCCCTCATTGAATTTAATCACTCTATTTTTATAATACATTCCACTCTGATGATAATGATTTTCATGGAAGGTTTATGCTACGTGTGGTGATTTCCCCTGAACCATTCTATCATTTCTGGTTGGTTGTTTGATCTATATTTATGAGTGAAATGAAATGAAACCACATATTTATAATATAAACACATATACACAGTGAACAATGATAGAGATACAGTAAAACTTAACTTCTATTAAATAAGAAATATATTGAAAAATGTAAAATGCAGACTAAAAAAAAGCTTGCTAGAATGGTGGCAGCGTATCTCTGAGAAGAGATGTGATGAATATGCTCATTTACCAGAAGATGAGTACAATGAGGCTCCAAAATAATTTTTACATCAAACATGAATTGCAAAACCCTCGATATCCAACAACCTAACCCTAGGAGATGAAGTGCCAAAATTCATGTGGGCCCTGTTGGGGTAAGTTGGTACATCAACTTCCCGGGGTCGTAACTTTTACATACGATCTTTGTTTGGGGCATTCCATACCTCTTCAAAAAGGTCTATCCAAGAAGTAAAAATTCCACTGGGGTATAAAATATGTTCTTAATATCTCGTGGCCTCCCAAAAGTTCAAAAAAACATCGTTTAGGGCCTCAAAATGGCCCCAGAAGTTTGGGACTCGAAAATATAGAAAAAGGCTGCCAAGATGAAAAATGTCACTGCCAAGATGAAAGTTGTATGTGATCCAAATGGAAGAGGTGGGTGGCCACTGATATCCACCTAGATCAATCCTCCCTCATAAGAAATGGTCTCCATTTTTTTGAGTCTCCCCATCAGATGAGGAAACTTCTACTGAATTTCGCCCTGGGTGAGCCACTTGGCTTGGTGTTGGAGTTGCCCTTCTTTGACAACCTGATAAAGATGGATATTTTTCTAGAAAGTTACCTTGACCTATGTGTCCATGATATGATCAATGGATTCATGTTCCATATAGTCAGGGTTGAGCTCGGTTGGTGTCAACTATTCTTCTATCTATAAGGTGTCCAATAATGGTGGAAAATATGGCTGAAGGAGATCCACATTGAACACTGAGTGTAAGCCAAGGAAGGGGGAATGTTGAGCTCAAAATAATTTT
Organism: Picea engelmannii; assembly: GCA_009831015.1. Taxonomy (NCBI): domain Eukaryota; kingdom Viridiplantae; phylum Streptophyta; class Pinopsida; order Pinales; family Pinaceae; genus Picea; species Picea engelmannii. The sequence goes on along the minus strand of ML837196.1, from coordinate 8,508 downwards.
TTCCCATAGCCTTGGTGATGGTGTAAGGTCCATAGCGGAGTGGATGAAGCTTCTGATGGGACCTTGTAAGGAATTATTTCTGTAAGTGCAACTAAACTTTGTCTCCCACCTGAAACTTGTGTGGCACCCAGTGTTGATCATGGCGTTGTTTGTACTTGGCATTGGACTTCTATAAAATATCCTGAACCTATTGGAAAATGTTCTATATATTCTCAATGAACTAGGTGGCTTTTTCAACTTCAGTTGGAGCATGCGATGAGTCTTCTTGGGTGGCCGCAAGGGGTAGTGCAACATCCATGGGACCCAATGGTCGAAATCCCAAACCCACCTAAAAGAGGTTGTGGCTGGTTGAGCTATGTATGGCTCTTTTGTAGTTGTGCTCAACATAGGGAATACTCTCATCCTAGGTGTGGGGGTTCTTAGAATTGTACATGCATAGGATGTGCATGATTATCCGGTTGACAACCTTGGTTTGGCCATCTGTATGGGGGTGGAAGGCAGTGGACTTGGTGAGCTTGGTTTCCAACAGGTATCGGAGGCTTGAATAGAATGTGTCGAGGAACTGAATGTATCAATCTGAGATAATGGTTTATGGGATCCAAAAATGTACCCACACTCGTTCGAAGGAGAGCTTGCAAGTGGCCTCCACTATGATGCTCTTCTTGTAGGCAGCCATAATCACCATCTTAGAAAAGCGATCAACAACCACAAAAACACAGTAATTTCCCTTCTTGGATGACGAGAGGCTCGACATGTAGTCCATTGAGATGGATTTCCTAGGCCTGTTAGGAGTAGGCAAAGGAGTGTATAGGCCTTATTTCTTAGTGGTCAGTTTGTAAATAGAGCAGACAATGCAGTACCAGATATAGTTGTTGACATCCTATCAAAGTTTCAACCAATAGAAATGTCATTATAGCACTTCCACTGTCGTTTCCAAGCTGAAGTTGCCTACCACCTGACTGTAGTGGGCCTCCCAAATCATATTTTCTTGCTCTCTTGATGGAATGCAGAGATGGCCCAGATGGAACAATAGTCCGTAATGAAGATGGAAATTAGTGACAACAATGTTTTCTCCCAATATCTAGTAGGTGTTGGCGAAGTTATGATCTGTCTCATAGAGGTGGGGCCATATGGAGGTCTCATGGCCGCAATATTATAGCACTGTGGTGAGTTCCATAACTGGAGGTCGACTAAGGAAATCAATGACTTGGTTTGTACTTATTTTTTTATACTTTATGTTGAGGTGGAACTATTGCAAGTATGTGGACCACTTTTGATGGAGGTCATTCTACAATTTTCCTTGTGTCTGCATGAAAAACAATGACTTATGATTAGTGTGGATGACTGTCTCTTTTCTGATAATGTAATGCCTCCACTGGCGACAATGTTTCTCAATGTTGCACATTTCTTTGTTGTAATTAGGGTACTTACAGATGACATATGATAGTGTCTCACTATGATAGGCCATGGGGTGGCGGTGTTAAGTGAGGACTGCACCCACAACATAGTCTAAAGCATCTATCCTAATATTAGAGTGTTGTTGTAGGTCAAGTAATGAAAGCACTGGGGCCGAGCACAATTTCTACTTCAGATCATCGAACACTTTTTGTTGGGATAGCCCCCACACAATTTTTTCCTTACCACCACCCCTAGTTATTTGGATGAGGGTCCATGCAATATGGGAGAATCCCAACATGAACTTGCCATAGAAATTGGAAAGGCCTAAGAAGATTCAAAGCTTAGTGAGTGTGGTTGGGGATGGTCAGTCATGGATGACTTGGATCTTGGCTAGATAAACATACACACCATGCACATCAACAATGTATCATAGGTACTAGACCCTTTCCATGCCGAAGGAGCATTTTTCCAGGTTGAGATATAGCTTGTGCTCTCGCAGAGTGTACAAAACCTAATGAATATGTTGCAAGTGTTCTGCCCAAGTCTTGTTGTATATGAGGATGTCATCCAGATACACCACTACAAAGGAATTAGTGAAAGTATGCAAGATATCATCCATCATCCTCATCAAAGTTTTTGGGGAATTTGTCAAACCAAAGGGCATGACCATCCATTCAAAATAACCTTCTTTTGACTTGAAGGCATTTTTCCATACATCTGTCTACTCTATTGGGACCTGATGGTAGGAATACATCATATCAATCTTACTAAAGTATTTGTCCCCCTTGAGTTGATCAAGGAGATCGTATATTTGGGGAATTAGGTAACAGTTCCTAACTGTGATTTTATTTAGGGACCGATAATCAATGCAGAGTTTCTAGGTCCCATCTTTCTTCTTCACCAGCATGATTAGCCTTCCACAAGGTGATGAGTTCGGTCGACTGTGCCCCTTTTGGAGAAGTTATTGGATCTCATGCTTTATATCCTCATTTTCTGGCAAAGAACGACAATAGATTGGTCCATTGGGTAGTGGTGCATCGGGGGTCATATCGATGTGATGCTTGAACTAACAGTGCAGAGGTACCCCAGTAGGTGATGAGAATATGTCTTTGTATTCTTCCACGACCTTATCCACTTGCTTTTGCTGTGTGGAGAGGTTGGTCGTGGATGTCATGGATGTGGCCGTAAACTTTCGCTCACTTTGAGAGTGAATCACAAAGAAGACAAACTTCTTGGTCCAATAAATGACCTTCCTTCATTTCTTGGAAGAGATCAAGGAACTAACACTAGATGGTACTACCTTGGGTATCTTGTACAATTTTCTGTTCAAAGTAATAATAACACTATGAGGCCTAGACTCATATATAGCATGAAATTTCCATAAATAAGGTTGGAATGAAAGAACATCACAAACTTCAAGGGGATCAATATCACATAATAACTCATCTTTGAATGTCTTGATGCCATATGACAGGAGACACTGTTGGATGATACGAAGATCACTTCCTTTAAAGAGCCATCTGATGGTGCAGGGTTGCGGGTGTAGCATTGTCAGCAGGGCTAGCTGCTTGATGACCTCTGCTAAGATGAGGTTCTTCTTGATAACACTATCAATGATGAAGTGCAAAGGAGTTCCTTTCACCCACATCTATGGATGAAAGAGGCGCTCACCTTCCTCTAGCTCATCAGGTTCATGATGATGGATTTTGGTAGTAGCAATGGTGACACTGGGTTCTGCATCAATGATCCATATCCCCTTTTCTAGTTTTGACTCAGAGTCGAAACCCACATCTGATTCAAAGGATTTTACGTGAGCCACCAATGAATTCTTTGAGTGGAAACCAACAGTGTTATGACAGGGGTTCTTATGGAATTCGCACCACTTCATGGTATCTTTCTTCGTCTTCCCATTGTCCTTCTTTTCTTGCAGCTTGGACTGGTTGTCCTGAGGTTTCCCATATTTTCTCTGTCCTTTGTTCTACGGGTTAGGGCTGCCCTTTCCCTACTTCTGCTATGAGGGGTTCCCAGAACCAAACTGTCATGTCTTTTGTTTAAGCTTCTTCTTGATTTTGACAACATATTGATAGGCTGCGCCCAAGGATGAGATGTCCAAAACCTCCATTTCTATCTATATGTATCTATGCAAACCGCCGCGGTACATGAGCACTAGATTTCATTCAGAATATTTGATACCCAGCTTGGTGTGCAAGGTATGGAACATATTGGTGAACTCTGGCATTGTTTGGTCTCTTTCCTGCCGCAACGTGGTCCATCTTGTATACAAGTTGTCATAAATTCTAACAGAGTAGCATTATTCCTTAATAACATCCCTGAAGGAACCCCAAGTGGGTGCAATTGAAAATAATGTGGATCCCTCTATTTCCTTTTTCTCATATAAAGTCTCCCACCAATCTTTGACATGGGGGACGACCTTGAGGAGCGCAAAGGTAATATTTTCTCTATCAAAAAAGTTGTGGACAAAAAAATACCCTTCTAGAAGGTTTAACCATTTATCTACGTCATCTGCATCTATTTGACATTCAAATATAGGAATATAAAAATTGATCTATACCTTGAAAGGGGTGGTTCCTCCGCTTGAGGTGGATGCGTCGCTTGTCGACAACCGTTGAAGGATTTGTGCAAATTTTTCCATTATCTCGTTCCTTTGTCGCTCAAGGGATTCCTTGAGAAACATTTTGAAAGGATCTCATGTCCCATCATCTTTATTTTCACCCACCATGGACAGTTTCTTTGGCGTGCGAGAGAAATTTTCTTCAAGATAAACAAGATCAAGACCTAACTCTATATACCATGACTGCGTTGGGGACATGCATTAAAAAAACGACAAGGATCAGACCTCTTTGATACCACTAATCCATATTTATGAGTGCAATGAAATTAAACCATAGATTTATAATATCAACACAGAGACACAGAGAACAATAATAGAGATACAATAAAACTTTACTTCTATTAAATAAGAAATATGTTGAAAAATGTAAAATGCAGACTGAGAACAAGCTTGTTAGAATGGTGGTAGCTTATCTCTGAGAAGAGATGTGAAAGATACGCTCATTCGCAAGAATATGAGTACAATGAGGCTCCAAAATCATTTTTACATCAAACATGAATGCCAAATCCCTAGACATCCAACAACCTAACCCTAGCATATGAAGTGCTAAAATTCATGTGGGCCCTGTTGGGGTAAGTTGGTACATCAACTTCTGGGGGTCGTAACTTTTGCATACGATCTCCATTTGGGGTGTTTGATACCTCATCGGAAAGGTCTATCCGAGAAGTACAACATCCATTGTGGGCCAGGGGTTTTCAATTATCATTCCCCTCCAAAATTCCGAAAAAAAAAAAAAAACATCGTTTAGGGCCTCAAAATGACCCCGAAAGTTTGGGACTCAAAAATCTAGAAAAAAAACTGCCAAGATGAAACTGTCACTGCGAAGATGAAAGTTGTATGTGAACCATATGGAAGAGGTGGGTGGCCACTGATATCCACCTGGATCATTGTTGCTTGATTCCAATTTTATTTAAGCCTAGTTTCCCTCTTTGGGCAGACAAACAATTATGATTTTATGGGGTTCTGTTTTGGAAAACCTTTGCCATCTAGAATTTTGAGGACATAAGACATTTATGTATAGTTTCTAAATAGCTAATAGAATTTCCATACTTACAATTTTTTTTTATATCTAATGATTCATTTAATATAACTTCAATGTTAAAAATAACATTCCTTTATTATTTTTACATGTATTTTTAAGTTAATTTTTAATGTAAAATAATAAAACTTATTTTTCAATCTAAAATGATAAAACATGAAACTTGCAACTTTAATGTTTATATAAATATATATTCAAAATTATATTTTTTAATGTATTAATAATCATAGTCAAATCTTGCTAGCGTGATTGGTTTCAAAAGGTCTCCTTTGTAGGGAAACCCAGGTTCGAATGGGAGGAGATGTTCCTAAAAACTCCAGCCAACTAAAGGCTGGTGTGGCCTAGGTTCCATGTGATATGGGTAGCAGTTTGTTAGCCAAATTCTAGTTCCACAAGTCACGAACATGCTAGAAAAAATAAAAGAAAAAATGTATTAATAATAAAATTGAATTTAACAAGTGATCCAAAATTGATCTTTTAAAGACTATGGTTAAGTTTATGCACAAGTTGATTTACCATTTAGGAATTAAAGCGAAGAATAAGATTTAATGAAAGAATGTTGCAACCATCATAAAGAATGAAGAACATAAAGTAAACATTAAGAACAACAAACCATAATGCCAAGATTGTTAACGGAGTTCGACAAGGTTTCATACGTCTCTGGGCCTTTGTCTTAGTGGGGGACACTTTTCTTATTAATATTCAATGCTTCAAAAACACATCATAAATGCATCAAATGGATTACAAACTGGTATGGTTGTGTTCTTCTTGACCTTGGTAATCCAACACAACCGATGAAACTGAAAAAGGATGAACATAGCTCCCGGAAATGGCCTCCAAAATTCACTTCCTCAATGGCTTCCCTACATAAAAATGGCTTGATCTTCCAAACTCTTCAACATTATGCTATTCTGGACCTCCTTGGATTGTGAAAAACCTAATTTTTATGTAGATTCTGAGTTCAGGGTCGAAATCCAACTTCCCCCCAACTTTTTGGCCTCATATTGGGCTCAGATCCCCTTCAAAAGACCAAAAATCCTCAACAATCACTAAAAATCAGCTAAAAATCCACTAAAATAAGGTCAAAACCCAAAATTTGGCAAAAAATATGCTTAATCCCCCAGTTAGGGTACGCCCCCTTCTGTGGTCATATGAGGTCCATGTAGCTTAGTGCCTAAGGGGCGCACCTCCCTTAGCTAGAAAAGGTGCTTAAGTTTAAATTTATGAAAAGTGGGTTTTTTTTCTAAAGTAGTAATTTTCCCTTTATGGCTAGCTCATTGTGCTTAAGTCATTTGAAGAGGTAGATCGTTAGATCAAATCCCATGGAGTCCAACGGTATAAATTTTACCTTTTTAAGGCCTTGAACATGGTGACATGTGGAACCCTTGGATTGGACCATGTGTCAGCCCATGGTTGGCCAATCTTTTTCCACATGGACTATCAAAACTTTGACACTTTTCACCATGAACCTTTGCCACTTGTCATGACCTAGTGATACCACATGTCGTCACCTAATAGCTGCCACTTGTTGAATTCAAATTCTGCCACTTGTCACGTGCTGAAGATGCCACGTGTCTCTTTGACCCTTTGACTTTTTTTGCTCGAGAAGACCAAAATTTCCAACTGCCATAACTTTCTCATACGACGTCTGCTTTTCGATCTGTTTGTGCCGCCAGAAATCTTGTGACGAGAACTTCGTGATAAAGTTATTTTATTTAGAATTTGATAACTTTGATTTATAGGCCTTTCTGGATCCAGTTGGATCAACAAGTAATACATTATTACAAGTTTTAAGCATTTCAAAATTATTTTAATTTTTCACTTTAAATTAGACACAACAATTACATTAAAATGATTTTAAGAGGTAAATTATTCTAAAAGGAAGTGATAAAATTAATATATATATAATCCATAAAATATATGTAATAATAATTTATAATAATTAATATTAATAAGATACTAATGGTTAATAACATGTGATTCCTCTTTAGAGGTCACATGTTCAAATCCAAAGGGGGGGGTAGCGTATGTACACCTCCATATACTTTACTAGTCAAATCACTACATGGAGGAGGTCATACGCCAATTTGGTGTTTGGCTTAGTCGTGACCTTAAAACTCTCTCTCTCTCTCTCTCTCTCTCTCTCTCTCTCTCTCTCTCTCTCTCTCTCTCTCTCTCTCTAT
>ML837195.1:35096-50635 GCA_009831015.1 Picea engelmannii | reverse complement strand
AACCCTAATTATTATTTTTAACTTTGATGCAATCATCTTTAACCACCATAGGGAAGACTAGGTTAAGGGGGTTATCCATTGCACAACTATGAATAAAACACTTGAGGTCATTCTCCACATCAATCTAAAAAAGTAAGCTTATGCTGCTAGCATTCCATTAGGATCTTGAGGACCTCTTCCTCTTGATTTCATATTCTAACCTCTTTACCTCATTCATAAACCAAGGTTTGAATTACAAGTACACCAAGGAAGTAAAGAATGTTGGACAATTGAGAGGGGGGCTGAATCAGTTGTTACTGTGCTTAAACATTTATGCTTCTTTTAAACTATTTGCAGAAACATTGAATGATGATCACAATAATGCAGGGAAATAAACAATGGCACTTTCAACATCATTCACATATTTGAGAAACACAGAGACAAAAATTTCCCGAGGAAACCCATACAGGGTAAAAACCTCTTTTTCTTTATATGATAAGTAATAGTTACATTGTTTAAATTATCATACATATGAGCACCAACTCATAATAAGGCTACAACCTCAGTTTTTGCAAGCTGCTACTTGCTGAGAGCACCAACTCTTTGTTTTCTCTAGCACCCACTAGAAGGAAGCACCAACTCCCTGGTTTCTCTAGCACCAACTAGAACGAAGCACCAACTCCCTGGTTTCTCTAGCACCAACTAGAAGGAAGCACCAACTCCCTGGTTTCTCTAGCACCAACTAGAAGGAAGCACCAACTCCCTGGTTTCTCTAGCACCAACTAGAAGGAAGCACCAACTCCCTGGTTTCTCTAGCACCAACTAGAAGGAAGCACCAACTCCCTGGTTTCTCTAGCACCAACTAGAAGGAAGCACCAAATCCCTGAGTGTTTCCAGCACCAACTGGATGGAAGCACCAACTTCCAATCATACAGGCACCAACCTGTATAACAAAGAACAAGAGTTCTCCCTTGCACCACCCTACCACCCTAGTTTCTCTGGCTGCGACCATATGGAAGCTAAAACTCCCTGTGTTCAAGCACCCACTTGAATCTCTGAGGACAACAGTCCTCCCTAGCACCTCCCAACCTCTCTGAAATATAAATCTTTGCTACTGAAACTTATTACAGTGATATAATGTTCAACAATGGCTTACCAGACTCATCACTGTTCTGCTGCATTTCGTTGCTCTGTCTGCCTCACTGCCTTCCTGCACACATGACTTGCGCTATCTGTTCTTCTGCTTTTTATGCTTTGTGCGCCATGTCCATTCACTACACATATCCTCTTATGTTTAATTCAGCTGCTGCACTCTCTTCCTTCTTCACACATGAATCACCTTCAATAGCAACAACCACCACAACTTCAACAACAACCGCTACCCCAACTCTTCTTTGTCCCATGTAGTTATAGCTTCTGTGCACCTTGTGCATGCAATGTGTGCAATACCTCTGCATACTCACACTGCGCTGATATCCTCCACCTCTCGAGTGCTCTGCCTGATCATCATGGTAACTCTTCAGCTTCTCTGGCAGTTTTCCCACGCGTTCAACATCACTGGGTGTTATGCCGAGATTCCTTTTTCTCTCTGGCAGTTGAGACTCTTCGTCTTCTCTGTTACAGTCAAGCTCACCCTATCCGATTCAGCTACAGGCTTCAACGCTCATCCATCTGTCAATCCCTTCTAAGAATAGTCTTCCTTCATTGGACGAAGCTTGGAGACTCTTCATCTCTTCTGGCGATTACATAGAGGTCTCTTTGACTTCTCTGGCAGACGCCATCAATGGTTTCTGGTAGTTTCACTGTGTTGTGCATCAGTAGCCCTCCGATCTCCTTCAGTTTCATTCATATCCTGAACAGTCAACCACACACATTCTGTCTTATTTTCTTTTATACACACCTCCACGGCAGTTCCACTTCGCATTTCCTTAGGCAAAAGAAAGACAATTGTCCCAACAAATGAAACACCAACTGATTCGCAATCACGAATCCGTTTCACTAACATATTCGTAACTGAGAGGTTAACTGTGAGAGAGAACAATAACCCTCTGATCAACACTTGATCTGACGGTTCAGATCATTCCGTGATTTCGCATATCGCAATTTTGACACTCCTGATGTTCAATGTTCTTGTCACTTACAAATCCTGATCTACGAAATTCCGATACAGAACTTTTTTGCACTAGCTCCTTCCCCAATATGACTATGGTCATAACCAAGCGCCTATGAAAAAGAAAACGCTTTCGTGACTTCTCATTTCGTGAATTTCAACACTATGTTCCGTTGACCCCAAGTCAACTAAATTTCGATCACTTGCCACATGTCCTGTGATTCGATGGTCCAGATGTGATCTTGATTCAATGGCTATGATTGAATTGTGATTTTGACATTCTTGTTGCATTGGTTTCTTTGCCTCTCTATGTCACGATTTGCGAAACTTCGATATGGAGTTTGATCAACGGTCCATATTTGATCTCTATTCAACGGTTGTGATTAAATCGTGATTTCGCATATCGCGATATCAAGATTCCTGATGTTAATAAACTTTGACATCTCCAACTCTTGATCCCTGAAACTCTGACATGGAGTTAGATCAATGGTCCAGATCTGATCTTGATTCAACAGCTGCGATTGAATCGCAATTTCGCATATCGCGAAATCGACATTCTTGTTGCATTGTTTCTTTGACATCTCCAACACGCGATCCTCGAAACCCCGACATGGACTGGAATCAACGGTCCAGATCTGATCTCTATTCAACAACTGCGATTAAATCGCGATTTTTCATATCGCGATATGGGGATTCCTGATGTTAATAAACTTTGACATCTCCAACTCTCGATCCCTGAAACTCCGACATGGAGTTAGATCAACGGTCTAGATCTGAGCTTGATTCAACGACTGCGATTGAATCGCAATTTCGCATATCGCGAAATCGACATTCTTGTTGCATTGTTTCTTTGACTTCTCCAACACGCGATCCTCGAAACCCCGACATGGACTGGAATCAACGGTCCAGATTCAACCTTGATCTGACGGCTCAGATTAAGTCACGATTTCGCATATCGCAATTACGCCCGCTTCTCCTTGTACCTTAAAGGACGTGCGGGTTCTTCTTGATCCAATGATGGTCGGATCCTGCACTTGGATCTAACACCTAAGATCTGTCCTCCTCTTCAACGATCTCTTCTTGTCTACATTCAGATCTGACGACCCTTGTTCTTTCGGGAATTTTGAATGGATCTAACAAGTAGAAATGCTTCTCAAGCTTTACGGGCCTTCGATCATTCGATCAAACTGAACTTATCTTCTGTTTGCCTGGTTGCATTGCCTTTGATCATTCAATCTTCCTGAATATCACTGCACTGCTGATCATCGCTGCTGTACTGAAGCCATCATCACTGTTGTACTTGCCATCAATGACAAGCATACGATGCTTGTAAAACATACCAAACATCCTCTGCGCTATCTCTTCTATTCTTATCGAGGTTTCTCTGCAACTTCTTCCCAAAGTACTTCTGGTGCTCGTCTATTACATTCTTCCTATACTCATGCCATCTTCATTACTGTACTTGCCATCAATGACAAGCATATGCTACCTGTTAAACATTTCCAACAAAGAACTCATCCCAAGGAGGGTTTTTGGAGCCTATTTGACTTCAACCAGTTCATCCACCATGTGTTGTTCATTGTCTTTTCATTGCGGTAATGTAAATATCACATTGTTTCAACTCCTTTGTTCATATTAAGTAGGTTTTTCTTCATGATTTGGATATTATCTCTTCTATAATCTAGGGTTTGATGCACATGAATATATCTAGGGTTTTATTTCGATGCACTATAAGCATTTTCTGTGGCTCAATTCACAATAGTTGATTTTAAGGGGTTTTTTCTCAACATTGTGACAAACACCCAACAACACTTTAACGATTGCACTGAGGACTTGATCTAGATATTCTTCCCCGGTTGTGGGTGTGCTTGTTAACCCTCCATACCTTACATTCACAAGTTTAGAACTTGAAGTTTCTTTCTATTCTTGTATTTTTTTGTTTTAAACTGGTCACCTAGCTGAAAATCCTTGTTTCAACCTCAGTTGCAATTTGGTATCTTCATCCCCATGTTTTCTAGTACAACACAATTTTCTGGCCTATTTTCTACATTGGTCTAACATTGTTTTTAGGCCTAGTTTTTATGCTCATCTAGTGCATCTTTCTGCACTCATTTAGTGTATATTTTTTCCCTTTTTCTACACCAGTCCAATGCACTTTTTGGGCCAGTTTTATGCACTGTCTTCATTTTTCAGGTTTTTTATTGGTTTAAATAGTATCCTTATAGGGTCCTCTCACACTAATAGGTGTTTGGAGCTGTACTGTAATGCATTTTTATAGAAACATTATAGGTAGAGAAAAGACCCCCAAGGTTCCAAATGCCTTCTTCTTTTAGGGTTTCTCTTTGTTGCATTGCATCTTTATGATTCAACATACTAATCATAAAACCTTTGCTTGCTAGGATAGTTTCTTGAATTTGCTTCAAATCATAAGAACTTTGGATGAAGAAAAGATTAATCTTTGCATTAGTATTTGTCCCAAGTTTTTCTTTTTGTTTGAGGTGTTTGTATTTACTTTTTCCAGCTTGATATTTACTTACTTTTCAGCTTTCAACTTTTGTTTGCTTGTTCTTATAAGAAGCCTTTTATTTCAAAAGAAAAGTTAGTTTAGTTGAAGAAAAAAACATTCCTTGTTTCTTAGTATTTGACTTAGTTTAACTTTTCATTTTTGAAATTGGATAGTTATTTAAATCCTAGTCCTTAGCTAGGTTGAAATATAAGTTTTTCTTGCTGATTTGAATCGACTTGTACTCATTTCCGATTAGGAGGTTGATTTTGATAAAGAACTAGTACCTTTTACTTTAGTATTTGTCTCCTTTTGAGTTGGTATTTCAATTTCAAGTCTTTTTAATTGCAATCATTTATGTTTCAAGAACTTTTTTTTTTTGAAGTTGGTTACACCACAAGTACACACACTTCACTCCCTAATTAAATGATGGGTTCTTGACCTCAAAATTAGTCTAAAATAAACCATATGCCTTAACTCATTAAATCCCCTCTTAGGGCCAAAATAATCTTGTAGCTAAGTTAGGGTCATGGAGATAGGAATCTGAATAATTCACCATGAACACTCACATTTGAAACATAGTGCTTGACTAATTAAGGAGCTTAAAATCATTTCTATCAAATATGATTAAGACCTATTTAGAAATAAGAAATATCGCCAAAGTAGATAATGCAAAGGTTGGGACCGAAGTTTTGATTGATACTCTTAGCTCTTTCAATAGTAAATATCTCCCAACTGTTTGATTTCAGCTTGAAGGAAAAGTAACATGTTGCATGTAATCATGAAGAGGTAGCTTGGTGACCATTCTATTAGGTTCCTACTTAGTTGGCTTTCACAGGAGGGAGGGCACCCAAGGTATATTTCTATGGGCCATTGGGATTTCATCACCCTTTGTCTCCTAGTTATAAATGTCTCATTTGTATTGTCACTCATATCCATGGTGGATTTCATCACCTTTTTGTGGTAGGTGTTTGTAAGGCCCTCATTCTACTCTTTATCCTCTTTCTTCGGTGCTCCCTTTAACCATTCAGAAGAAAGGGTTTTGAATTCCTAGTCATATTTTATCTCCCACTCAATTGGTTAGAGTTGAACATCCTAGCACTTCTTTGGGCTCATTATCTTTGAATTCAAAAAGTTTAGCTTCTTTGGATTCAGAACCCTCATCCCCTTCGAGGCCATATTGTTCGGGTGTTCTCAGAGTTAGTCTCCCTTCAACTAGTTTACCTCCATCTACAATCCCATGTCCCTGGTTCCCTAGAGAGGACCCATCTAATCATATCATGTCAATCCATATTTGGTTCTCATCTACTAGTATCATAGGTAACTCAATTAGACTTCAATTGTTTCAACACACCCTCATAGGTGTGGCCATCAAATAGTATAGCGATCGACCTACCGATGACCATAATTCCTTTGAGTCCATTGGCATAGTGTTTCTAACCTTTTCTTAACTTCCAATTCACCATGATGTATGGATTATAATCCTTACCAAATTTCATTTGACTACTTCTACCCATACCACGAATGATATTCATGAATGGTGTAGGAGACTTGGTTTGTGTAAGGTTGAAATCAATGATGAATTCCTCATGGAGTGGTTTTTGAAGTCCTTGCTTCCTCATATCACTAAATATGTGGCCATGATCATGCTTAAAACCGAGGATGAAGCTATCCAAAAGGCTCAACAATATGACTTGATTTATGTTGAGTCAAGGTATTTGTACACTATTCTTCCTAATGCTCCTTGCTCTTTCTCATGTGACTTGTCTACATTGGGGGAATCCCATGTTGCTAATGTTGTCATTGGATCTATTTCACATAGTAATTCATACCCTTACCCCCATGTACCTAATGTGTACGGTCACTCGTATGGTGGAGTTAGTAAATTTTATTCCTTGCCTCTTGTAGGGTGTCCATCGATGCCTTATAGTTATCAAGATCCTCCACCAGATCCCTCTTGTTCCATGTCTCAAGTAAGAACTAGCACATCTTATTTAGGTCCCCCTGCACATCAACACGTGCATGGTTATACTTGTTCTAATTTCTCTTGTAGTGGGGTGATCATGAATCCATATTATCCCTTTTTCGACCCTTCACTAGCAACTTCAATACCTCCATTTATAGTGCCTCAACCACTAGTCAATGTTGGTCAAACTGCACCCCCTTTACAGGGTTAGATGTATGCTCACCAAAATGTCCCTAACCACCTAACTAGAATCTCAATAATAATAACAAAAAGAAGAATAAGAGGAAAGACAAATAGAGTTACCAACACTAGAATCAAGGGAATCAAGGTAACCAAAATCATCTACCTAATAATATTGGAGGAAATCAAAATGTCACAAATAAGATTCAAGATCATAATTTCCAACCAAAATAGGGAAAGAACCCTCAATTGTTTACTAACCATCCTTGCAGTATTTTTTGGAAATTATGGATACTATGCCCATTAGTGTCGAGTCACTCCCGAGTTTCTTCAATTGAAGGAGTTGGACAATAAATCTCTTGCAACAACAAATCATCTTGTTACCCAACCTAACCCACCTTTGTCATCACAACCAACTGTGTTGCATAACCATTTTCCAACACAATGCTTTATATATATGATAGAAGCCATTCCTTTTGTTCAACCTCCGAACCCTAACCCTTTTGGAGATGGTAACTTTCAAATTTTGTACATGAACTTAGAGGATATCAACCTTTCAAGATGAACATTCTAGTATTGCATGCCTCCTAAAGCATAGGCTATTTAATTAAACAACCCTCCACCCATTAGTAATGGAACTTTATAGATTCCTTGACCTACTATCAATATTTCCCCCTAAGGTTTCAAAGGTTCCTTTACGACGAAATTCCCATAACCCTCATGCTTGGCCTCCACATAATTACAATATAGTTGATAATTGATCTTGGTATCCTACATTTATGTTGTATTTATAAGTTATCTAGAATTTTCCTACACAACGGAAAGATTTAATATATGCATTGTGTGTAGTAAATCCTTCAGATAATAGGATGATCACCTTTAACATCGACAAAGTCGAGCTTCATCTCCCCGTTATACCACAATTTGCCACATTATTGCATTTGTGGGATGGATTAGTCCTTTACCCTAGCCATTCCTTTTGTTCAACCTCCGAACCCTAACCCTTTTGGAGATGGTAACTTTCAAATTTTGTACATGAACTTAGAGGATATCAACCTTTCAAGCTGAACGTTCTAGTATGGCATGCCTCCTAAAGCATAGGCTAATGAATTAAACAACCCTCCACCCATTAGTAATGGAACTTTATAGATTCCTTGACCTACTATCAATATTTGCCCCTAAGGTTTCAAAGGTTCCTTTACGACGAAATTCCCATAACCCTCATGCTTGGCCTCCACATAATTACAATATAGTTGATAATTGAGCTTGGTATCCTACATTTATGTTGTATTTATAAGTTATCTAGAATTTTCCTACACAACGGAAAGATTTAATATATGCATTGTGTGTAGTAAATCCTTCAGATAATAGGATGATCACCTTTAACATTGACAAAGTCGAGCTTCATCTCCCCTTTATACCACAATTTGCCACATTATTGCATTTGTGGGATGGATTAGTCCTTTACCCTAGCTTGCAAGTCTAAATCCCATACTCCTACATTAGACTCATCTGAAAAATAAAAAAAATTATTTCCATCTGCAAGTCATCAGTGTGCACACCGCATATGTCCATGCTTTTCTAGTGTGCAACCCGTGAATTCCCTAAAAAAATGTGAAAAATAAAATAATTCCACCTTTTTAAGGCGGGGTTTTCGATTGGGATCATTCCTAACCTCTCCTGAGCCCATACACAACAGAATTAAACCTCCTCAACTCCTTGAGGATGGTATAAAATGAACCTTTGGGGGCATGGATGAGGAGGATAACCAAGGTGAAAAGTTATGCTATTGAATTTGCAAGCTTCCCTATATCGCTTCATCCTCTGAGTAACATCCCCTTGCTCTGGAACTTGCTTTCCATTTCTCCTTCTTCTTCCTTACATGACCATAGGCCATGTTTCTATCCCTTTTGGGTCATCCGAAGAAGGTCCATTATGCTAAGTTGATTCTTGAAGGACCATTGGAGGAACCTGGGTGGTTGGATTCGAGGCAATGTCAATGGTTCGAGTCGGGTTGTAACCACTCATTTTACTATTTTTAATAAAAGAGTGTCTCTTTCCTCCATACATGTGTAAATTGATTTCAATTTGTTGAGATATGCTATTTTCTTTCATATAATTGAATATTTTCACATTATATGTATGATTTGAATCTATAACTACCTTGTTGCAACATATAATTGATTTTCTGTTGCATGTTGAAACCAATGGAGATCAGGAGCAACATCAAAGGTGGAGAGCGAGGATCAACATTAGATGTCAGATACAAGGTGTGAGGCCTATCCTTCTCTCTCTCTCTCTCTCTCTCTCTCTCTCTCTCTCTCTCTCTCCTCAAAGTAGTTATTCTTCTCATATCATTGTTGTATGTGAGGGTATATTTTTGTCTTTTATATATGGTCTTTATTTGCTGTGACATGACCCAAGGTCACAGGGGAAAAATCCCATAACAAATTTGGCGACCATACTAGGGATTTATTCTCCTAGTTTGGGTCAATATTAGGGTGTCTTATGTTGTCTTTGATTTCTGTACCTTTTCCTATTTTCTAGACTTTGTTTTCAAAGCATTAGCCATCTAGAAACTTTTTCCAAGGTTTCTGGAAGCCTCTTTCTAGGTTAGCTCTTTTTATTTTTCAAAATTTACTGGTTCATACGTGCTTTGGCTTTGGATGAGTCATGGATACCCACACTTTGATTTTGTATGACCCACATATATCTGTGAGTCCTAGTGTACACAATCACATATCTGTGTAAAATTTTGAATTTTCATCCTTTCTCTTAGTTTTGGAGGGTCTAGGTTGGTTTTTCAGCATAAGTTGAACCTCCTAGGTTTGTGTTTTCTTTTAATTTCTATGTTAAGTCTTAGAAAACTCTTAAATCATCTGAAAGATATTTCTTTTGGTCAATTTGGTATTTTGTTTATAAGGTTATCAAGGTCAGTCGAAAGGTTAGTTGTATGTTTGAGCTTAGTTTCCAGATTGAATGTTGTTTCAGTGATTAGAAATTGTTTCCTTTCTTCTTTTTGACCTCCTGCCCTTCATTTATAAAAAGAAAAAGAAAATTTGCATTGTAGTTTCATATTCATTTTTCTTGTTAGCACTCAAGTTTTTAGGAATTTTACTTTGCTTTGATAAGTGGTTGATTTTCAGTTATAGTAGCCTTCCACAAAAGAAAAGAAACCCTATGTGCAAAGTTTTTGCATTTTGTTCGCATATCCTTCAAAGAAGCATTTTAGGTTGCATTGAAAAGTGATTCAAAATATTGCATATAATAAATTTCATTGTTTTCATTCCAAAAATAGAAAAGAAAAGAGTTTGTTTTTAGTTGAAGCGTTGCTAGCACTTTCGATTTTCAGTGAAGAAACCACATTGTGCATAGTGTTCTTAATTTTTTTTTATCTTTCTTTGGGTCTATCAAAACATGATCTAAGTTTCATCCATAAACATTTGGAAAAAGTAACAACTAATAAAATGAATGCTTAATAAAATTTATTAAACATTTTCCCTTTTTATAAAATACACCAACAAGTTTAGGCTAGGGCCTTGGTGTAGGTTGGAGAGTAAATTTCTCCAAGGCTGCGAAACCAACTTAGGAACTTGAGATAGGGAGTGAAAAATCCGACTGTCATATAGGTGTGTCTGGGAAACTCCTCTCACACAGGAGATAAGCACGAGGTCGCATAATGAAGAGCCGAGGAGATTCCCCTCCGAAGCTTTACCGAGCATAGTGGAGACATCATATATTGGGGGTTTATCCCAAAGTGATATTGACTCATTATTGTCAGTCCTATGCAAATTTTGAACCTGGTTAAAGTTTCCTGAAGTGATATTGGCCCTCTTTGAATCAATCCTCTGGAGCCTATAACCTAAATTGAAATTTTTTCAAGTGACACTGACCCTTTTGTAGACAGTCCTCTGAAAAAGATTCGATCTTTGTTACCCTGTCCATATGTTCAATCCCGACTGTCGACTATTTCCCCAGATGCTATTTACGAGTTAGTAACCATAGTTTCTCTTCCTAGGTATCTCAAAGGTGACTATGGGGGTTTGCCGTGGTACCTAAAACAGATTTCGTATCACATTGTTCAATATTGTTGGAGGCTGCCTTGCTAAGCGTGGGTACTTGCACCAAAAAAGGTTGGTCAATGGAGGTTGGGATAGCTACTTCTTGTTCCTTCGTTCATTGGTCCATGGGAATTAACCAACCCTTGCCTCCGTCCAAAAGGTGCCTTCCTTACTTCGTCACTATTATGGTTTCAGAGCTTAATCCACCTGAGCCGGGATATTGACTGTTGTGAGTGGGAAATCCCTCTACAGACTAGCACTTAGGGTTTTATCATGCATGCAGAAAAGACCTAAAGATTCCTACTTTCTACTGTCATCCCAGACCTAATCCCCATTATTCTTAAGCAAATACATAGTTAAGAAGATCAAGTGAGCAAACCTTATTTCAGACGTTTGATATCGATCCTTCTTCACACTTGGTCGCTCTTTGACTGCAGCTCTCCTCCCAAGGTTGACCTACATTCACACAAGACAAACAAAGAACTCCACATGCATTTGATCTACAGATTAATGGGTTAGAGATTTAATCAACATGTATGCAATAAACCATGAAAACCTCATATGGTGGGATGGGAAAAGTACTTCTTTATTATTAGCTTCAATAAATCAACTTACAATGATGAAGCCAGCCACTGCTCCATGAACCTGGTCCTGGGCTCCTCTTCAACTGTCCTCCAACTTCTTTTCTCTATACTTCTCTTTGCATAAGGATGGCTAAAGGCCGGGACAAAGGGAATGCACAATCAGGTATAATTTCTTTACTATGATTCTCCTCTTCCAAATGGGACCCCTAACCCTTCTTTTATAGGATAGAAGAAGCTAGGTATTTGGTTGAATTTTCGGCCGGGACAAAGGGAATGCACAATCAGGTATAATTTCTTTACTATGATTCTCCTCTTCCAAATGGGACCCCTAACCCTTCTTTTATAAGATAGAAGAAGCTAGGTATTTGGTTGAATTTTCGGCCATGCATGGCCGAAAGGTTTAGTTAACTTACCCAAAGTTGTGTGTTCCATTAGAAACTTTCCTTTTTTCATGTTTTTGTAGGTACACACTGGCTATCTTGGGTCAACTAGCATGTACACACATGCAGTAATGTAGCAGGGCATGTGGACCTTTATAAAAGGGGTTTTTAAGAAGAGTTGTTCAACAGTGTTTTGGTAAAGAAGGAATTTGAGATGGCCTGATGCCAGGTAAGCACGTCTGGTGCAAATTAGGGTTATAACAGATGCCCCCTAATGTGTGAGGTCAGAAGAGCATCTGATGGCCGAAATACATTAACAATCTTCACCGATGTGTCGAACAAGTGATCCCAGGGACCATAAATCGAGAGGTGCCATCTGCAAAATAATAATTGTCTCACCGAGGCGGGTATACCCATGCTCGGGATAAAATAAAATGATGGCTACCAATCAAATACACTGTAGATCCATGTCATATAACTATATAAAGTGTAGCCACGAGTAATACACAGTGGAGCTACATCTCGAAATAAAAAAGATATACGTGTAGAGTATCCATCTTCTAGAGGCTAATAAGGCCTAATGGCTGGAGATGAGGTCTTTAGAGCTCGAGAAACAACTTCAAAATCTTCAAAACTCGGGTAGGAGTGTAATATGAGTGTACAACTTCACTACCTAGAGGTCTTCGATGACTCATCGGTCATGGACTAGAGAATCTTGATGATCGGATTGAAGGCTTCATTGATTTTGAACAAAGACTTGATTGGACGTTCAAGATGGCCAGGCATGAGGGAAAGAGACAAACTGCAGAGGGGCCGACTCAGGCTTGGTAAAAACTTCCCTTGGATAATAGCATGACAAATGATGAGACTCAGGAAGCATGGCATTAACATAAGTTTACGAGGCAGGAGGCAATGTAAACTCTCCATATGTTTGGAAGAATAACCAAATGGAGGAGGACACATCTCTATGTAGCGAGAAAAACTTCCTAAGGTCATATTAAATCCCAGAGTTTGACGAAAAAATGGACATATGTTCTTTATCCAAGGGTGACTCATTATGCTTCCAATAAAGAAAATACTTTTCCCTTCCTCTTTTTTGGGTATATTTGATTTTTTTTTCTTTTTAAATAATTTTGGAAAAAGAATAAAAGAATGTTACGTTACAAAGGAGGAATGAGTGTTGCAAACATACAAGTTCAAGGTGCAGGGACAAAACTGATGTTCAAAGTAAGGACACTTGGGAAAAATCCTCCAGGGGCCAAAGGTGTCAAGACGCAGAGGTAAAGTGCTACAGGGATTGTGTATAAGGCATGCTTTATATGGTTCAGTTGAGAGCAACATGGAGCTGACATTAGGCCAAAGACATGGGTATGAAAATGTGATTAATAAAACGCACAATGGTAACGTCCTTCGATGTGAGTTTAACGAGCCCATAGAAGGTAAGCTAGGGCTTAAAAAAAAAAAAGGAATCAAAACCCCTTAGTTTAAGGAATCAAAACCCCTTAACTAGGGCTTGAAAAAGGGGTAAACTAGCACCGAAAATACATCTATTCAAAACCGTTTTAACGAGTGTGATAAAGACAAGATCACTCGACCATTTTTTCATTTTTAAGGAGTCTAAAAAAAGCTTAACTATGGACTCCATCAGGAATGTGCTTCTGGACCATTTTAACGAGTGTGAAAGAATAAGGTCGCTCAACGATCTTTTCAATTTTACGGAGTCTGAAAAGAGATTAACTATGGACTCCGTGGGGGTTCCTTTTTCGTACATGTAGTCCCTCAGGCCCGAAAATGGGTTAAAATGATACCTGAGAGTACTCTTCTAGAGAGCTGAAGTTCCTTAGAGTATACCTTCGTTCGTACAGTTGACCGTCCAGACCGAAAAGGTAAACTACTGCTGGACATACGTGACTTCAAATTTTAGTTTAATGAGCGTGAAAGGCCACAAGATCGCTCGATAATCTTTTCATGTTTAGAGGGTCTGAAAAGGGCTTAAAAGGAGACCCATTATGTATTTTGGGAGTCCCGAGGGTGAGGTCAAGAGTGAAAAGGAATCATGCAAATGAGGCTCAAACTCATAATTAGGAAAAAAAACAAGGACTCCCGAGCCTACATTCATTAGTGACAGCATGGACACCATAACGTAACCAGGATCTACCTAGGGCATCCATGTTTCGGTAAGCTCTACTGCCAAATCGCGACAGTTCTAAAGCATCAATGATGGTTCCGTGTCGCAACCTGATGGGATCGATCCTATGGAAAAGGGATAAAGACAACGAGATACAAAAGTCAGGGTGGAAACCTAACCTACATGCTCAAGTTGATCATCTGAGGTTTTTCCCACGGATCGTCAAAAGTTACCCAAAACTCCAAAAAAATGTCCTGATACCCGATCATACCCTTCCAACGCAACTCCTGAATCACTCTAAATGTTTTTTGGCTTAAAGAAAATGATAAGGGGGGCCAAAAAAGTGACAAAAAGGGGCCAAAAAGTCTATAAATAGAAGCTGACAGCTCATTATCACCATTGCTGATTTGGAAATTGACTCTGGAGCAAAAACCCCCTTTGATAAAAGTGGTGATTCTGGGAGCTACAATGGACGAAACAACCATCTGTTTGGACCAAGTAAGTATAAAATCTCTCCTCTTGTAATTCAAATCTTTATTTATGCTTTTGGTTTCAAGTTTTGGGGGGGCGTCGACCTTCAAAAGGTCGGCCCTAGGTCCACGCAGGCTGTCTGATGACAGGCCGCATGTACATTCGGGAATAGGAAAAACTGCACGTGTGTACACGCGACTGTCATCATTACAGCCCGCGTGGACCCTCTTATTTAATGAAAAATTTTAAAAAAACAAGGGTTAACTCTCTTGAACTTGGTGTTTTGCAGGATGTATGTTCACTGGAGGGAAATAGAGCATGAGGAGGTTAGTGAGTTGGTCAGGGAAGACCCCAATGCTGTTGCTGCCTTAATGCAATGTGGGCTACTCAAGTTCTTCCTATGTCCTTTTATGCAGGCACAACCTAGGCTATTGAATGCCTTGGTTGATTATTGGCATCTTGACGTAGAGGCCTTTATGTTAGAGGGGCAATCACTAGTGCCTACGACAGAGGACATATATTTTTTGATTGGCCTCTCCAGGAGAGGGGAACCAGTCAACTTCTGGACATTTCCTTCAGGGCATCATAACATATCAGAATTGATAGGACTTTATTGTGAGGCTGGTACAGACCGATCAAGCTCACAGGTCCCCATAAGCAAGATCACAGACTTATCACTGCAGGTGATTGTGTTGCTTATTGGGTAGATGACTAGTTATGCAGCTCTACATCAGGCATCCTGTGCATAGAGGAACTGTGCAGTCCAGTGCTTAAATGCACAAATATTTGACTGGAGCACTACGCTGCCAGATTGTATGAAGAGGCAGATGACAGATTGTCGGTCGCGGATATAGAGGAACTTCAGGTTTGGGACAATTCCATGCTCTTTCTTCTTTGAAAGAGTTATGAGTTTTAGTCATCGAGTGGTGGTACGAGGACATCAGGCCTCTCTTCCTGCGGTTTGCAGATGGGTAGTGTTACTACCACGACAGGGTGGTGGAAGGACCAATGAGTCCTTTGATGATGATTTCTTTGCTTGGTTGTCACGACAGATCCCAGTCATACAGGATTACCCTTATCATGGGATTGATTTCTCGAGAGATCCTGAGATACCAGTACCTCCTGGTGAGAAGCGAGGAGAGATGGGTAAGTTTGCATCGTTGTTTTTTTTTTTTTT
>ML837195.1:21591-35091 GCA_009831015.1 Picea engelmannii | reverse complement strand
ATATGTAATTTTTATTATTATTTTTTTTATATATCATTTTTTTTTATACCAGAGTATTTGACAGATATGTGTCTATTATGTACAGATGTGGGACTAGTGTGACCTGCGAATTATGTGAGGAACAGGTGTCATCCTCGGCCAGGGGCCGCACCTGTTGCCACAGGGGGACCAACAACAACAGGAGAGCTTCCAGCCAGTGAGGCTGAGAGGGTTTTGAGACGAGTTGAGCGAAACTTTACCTCACTCTCCCGCACAGTCCCTATGGTAGAGATTGAGGATCTGCCACCATCTATGCAACCTCATGTAGTGGGGGCACCCCGGACATGGGTCTGACTGTTTCAGTGTTTGGAAAATGCTGTTGATCATTATAACAGGGCCCACAGGCCCTGACCTTAGTTAATATAGACTTTTCATGTGCCGAGAGCACTACTTGTATATATTTTTTGAGGGCATAAGCCCCATGACTCGTTACTGGTCATACTTTTGAGGTGCTTGCGTCCACCTATGTACTCTGATGATTATGATATTATATATGGATTTTTGTGTCTTTTTGTGTCTTATGGATCATATTTTCTTTTAAAAACGTATTTACATGTTTATGTGTATGTCTTTTTATATGTGTGCGAGATGCCAATCTAAAATTTGATTAGCTAGAGTATCTATAATTTGGTTTAATCTCCTAGGAACATGAAAATATGTAATATAATCAAAGCTTCATTCTAAGAGACGTACCCTAAGGAATCATTAGTGTAAAGTCGGATCATGAACACGATATACTCTATTTAACCGAGACACAACTAGCTGAGCGTCTAAATAGACCCGGAGATGAGAGATACCAAATGACAGGGCATCACGAAGCAACTCAGTAACTGCACTGTACTCGGTGACATTGTTTGTGGTGTCACCTAAGCATATACCTCCGGAAGATAATAACTGGCCTCGAGGTGTAAAAATTACCCAAGCTGTGGAGGTAAGCCTCTGAGTGTGCTGACTAGCACCGTCTGCGTACCCAATGAACACCTGTGATTCACTTGACATATACTATAGTGATGAAAGATAACATAAAAAACAACACATCCATAATACTAAAAGAAACTAGAAAGTAATAGTACGAAGACTATACATATGTTACAAAAAGTTACCCATGGTGACCTATCTATGAGTAATTCTTCTTAAGGTAGAGCCTATTTCTAGGCTCTGTCAAATCATTTCCCTCAAAGTCAACAGACGATAAGCGCCATTTTTTAGAACCTCTTTTATGATGGAAGGTCTGAACCACATGGGTTTGAATTTTCTTGCCCCCAGGGGGTCCTTATCTTGGTCATAGACCATGACAAGGTCGCCTTTAGAGAAAATTTGAGAACGAACATACCGATCATACCACCACTTGAATTTATGTCTGTGAGCCTCGTTGGTCAGGGTCGTATCACGACGCTGCTCATTGAGCCTCTCAAGGTATAATAACCGTTCTTCAAGTGGAGAAGTGTCTGGCAATAACTGTACTGCCAAATTTAAGGATGGGATCTGAAATTCGATAGGCAAGACTACTTCCAGCCCATAAACAAGTTGAAAAGGTGAGAAATCGGTTGCATTCTTAACCGACATTCGGTAAGCCTATAATTTCGAGTATAACATCAAATGCCAATTTGACTTGGCTGAGTTGATCGTTCACTGTAGGATGGTCTTAAGAGATTTATTTACAGCTTCCACCTGACCATTTGCTTGGGGGTAGTAGGGTGATGAATGTTCTTGCCGCAACCCAAGATTTGATGTTAACTTGGTCATCATGTGGTTCTGAAAGTGACTTGCATGGTCAATGACAATCTCTCTCGGGACGTCGAACCTTTCTATTATCTGGTTGAATAAAAAGAGAGCCGTAGTCTCTCCATCATCTTTAAATGTTGGCATAGCTTCGACCCACTTCGTGAAGTAGTCTATGGCTACAATGATATAACGGTGCCCCCTTGTTGAAGGAGGGTTGCATGTAGTGTAATCAATCCCCCACTTGGTGAAGGGACCAACTGTGATGATAGGAAACATGGGAGCAGGATGTGCCCTCATCTTACAAGAGAAGATCTAACATAGGTGGAACTTCTTGACCAATTCGATACAATCTTTGATTAGTGTTGGCCATAAGTAACCTGCTCGTAAAATATTTTGGGTTGTTGCCAACCCAGAAAAATGACCGCCACATGCTCCTGTATGGAAATTGTTAAGCATGATAAATGCATTTTCGTGAGTGAGACATCAACGTAGGATGCAGTCTACACCTCTTCGATACAACGTATCATCGAGTATGAGATAATTCTTGGCCTGATGGCGTATACAACGACGCTCATCACGAGAAGCAATGGTGGGGCACTTCAAAGTCTAGAGATAGATAAGTATATCTCTGTACCGGGGATCCAAAGATGTGATCAAAAACATATCTCTTTTGATAGGCGACTCTTCGGGCACAACATCACCTGACTCAACCAGAAGTTCCAAAATAAGTTCTGCGAAGACTAGTGACTTTTTGGATTTTGCTGAAATGAAATCTAAGTCAAATTCCTGGAGGATGACTATTCATCTACTGATGTTTCTTCCTATTACCCGTCGTGTCAACATGTACTGAAATGGATTCACAATAGTAATGACAGTGGTCTTGTGAAACATAACATAATGATGGAATAGTTGAACAACATGGACTGCTACCAATGCAAGTTTTTCGACATGAGAATAATTGAGTTCCGGTCCGATTAGGCCTCGGTTCAGGTAATAGATCACATATTCTAAGAACAAATCATCTTCCTGAACTAAGACCATATCGATGGTTGACTTTGCTGCAACCAGGTATAATAAGAAATCTTTGTTATAGTTAGGTGACCGAAGCAGAGGGGCAGTTGTGAGAGCATGTTTCAATGCTTCGAAAGAGTGTAGAGCGACATCGTCCCAATAAAAAAGAATGTATTTCTTCAGTAAGTGCATAAAGCCCTTTGTGATCTCGGTATAGTTAGCAATGAAACGGCTTAAAAAATTTGCCCTGCCTTGTAGACTCTGAAGTTGAAGGATTTTGTGCGGGGGAGGCAACTGAATTATTGCCTCAACCTTGAGAGGATCGACCATGATCCCTATTGTTGACACTATGAAACCTAACAAACGTCCCGATGTTATGCAAAAGTTGCACTTGTTTGGATTCAAGCGAATCCGGAAGTAGCGACATCGCTCAAAGATAAGTCAGAGGTGTGTGGAATGATCCGTTCTCTTGCGAGATCGAGATGCTAAATCATCTAAATAGGCCTCAACTATATGCTTGAGATCATGGAAAGCAAAAGACATGGCCCGCTGAAAGGTCCGTCCAACATTTTTGAGACCAAAGGGCATCTTATGATACGTGAATGTACCCCATGGACAAATGAATTCCGTTTTGTGCTGGTCTTCGGGTTTGATTTGTATTTGATTATATCCCAAAAAATCATCCATGAAAGAGAAGGCCTCGTAACCCACACATTCATCGATTATCTGGTCGATGAATGGAGTGGGAAAATTATCTTTTGGACATGCCTTGTTTAAATCATGGAAGTCCATACATACACAAATCATGCCCTATTTCTTATTGACCAGCACAGGATTTGACACCCATTGGGTCAAATGGATAGGATAGATAAAACTAGCTTTTAGCAGTTTCTCAACTTCAACCTTAATGGTTGTTGCTTTCCTGGGATTAACTGGATGAAGCCTCTGCCGAACAGGCTTGGCATTTGGATAAGTTGTGATTTCATGTTCAACTATTTTGGGATCGATGCATGGAATTTCCTCGTAAGACCAGGAAAAAACATCATGAAATTCTTTAAATATATCTGTGTAGATTTGAATATCTCTAGGGGAGAAGTCAGCTCTGACGAAAACATTCTCCACGACGCCAGGGGTTTTGGAGATATTGATCGATATGGTTTTAGCGATGGTTTCCATATTACCCTCGGCATAAACCTCATGTGTAGCTAAGGGATTAATAGGACAAGACCTATCTCCAGTCATAGTTAAGGTGAATTCTCAAGCTTCGATTCTGCTTAACTCTGGGAGGAAGTATGATCTGTGATGAAGATCGTCCCAGGGTTTTTCTAGACTAGTCATTGCTTCAATTACTGCTTTGTCAGAGGGCAATACTAAGTCTAACAAATTGGTGTCAATGAGAGAACCTTGAGCCCAAATAGGCTCTATAAGCGGATCTAACTCTTGTGCAGGAGTTGGATCTATGTGGGCCGAAGCTTGTTGGACTAAAGAGTACGCTACTTCAGCTACGGACAAGGGCATGGACATGCCCGGGTGCCCTGTCCCTTCCATCGCAGCTGATGGGGAAGCAAGTATCCATGGATCATTGAAGTAAGTCGTGTGAAATGACGAAACTTGAAAAATATCAACCTTATGGTGGTCGGATATGAATTTGAGATCGCCTTGAGGAGGTGGGTAATCGAAGGTACCCATCAAAGATGGGTACAAACCAACCCCTACGTTGACTATGCCTGGTTGGGGATTATCAATCATCAGGACCGTGGATACCCCCAATGAAGGGTCAGGTATGGAGAAAGACAATTGATCAATGGTCACAATCCGGTCCTCATGTGGAAACAACAAGACCTGAAAAATTGTAGCAACCACTGCTTGCATGGCGTGAGTCCAACTCCTTCCTAACAAGAGATTGTAGTCAAGGGACGCGTCTACTACTTCTACCTCAACGTAGATAGTCTTCCCTCCTAAATGCACGGGGAAAGAGGGAATGATACCATGTGGTCGAAACGAATGACCATCGAAAGCAGTGAGAAGAGTAGGTGATAGAGATACAATGGGTTGGCCAATGGCCTTCCAACATGCCAACCATGCCAACGAAATAACGCATGTCGAGGCACCCTCATCAACCATCATGCGGAAAATATTTTGAGTAAAAGTTTTTGTGGGGTGAGCCACTACTATCTGGGGTGAGACACTACTAAAAGTTTTCGTGTGGTAAGGCAGACGAGGTTTTAAGTCGGTTGTATCCAGCATGATGTTACCCAGATTACAAGTCTCGGTAGATCCTAAAGAGGTTAACAAAGCTTTCCTCTGGGAAGGGCAGCTTTGGAGGACCTCCAAAGCAGACATGACACAAGGGGTTTGAGACAAATATTCCACCACAGAATAGTTCTAGGTGGCCCTTGTGTTTGGGTTGTGAGAAGATTTTTTGAACGTGCCTTTTGGGATGCATGTCATTGTTTCTCCCAAATTCTTCTCGATCTGGAGAGGAAGAGACGGGAGTTCGGCTTCTTTGCCCTTCTCAGAAGTGCTTGGTTTACTATAGTCATGCGCTCTAGTCGATATAAAAGCATCACCCTTCATCATATACACATTCACAGATGTGGGATTGTTCAAAGATGGAGAGGGTCCTTGATTGCCCCCTTCCGCGCTTGTAGAGGCTTGGGTTAGGTTTTGCCCATGTTGAAATGGATTGGTTAACATGGCAGGTTGTTGTTGTGTCACAAACTTTTGGGCCTCTGGAAGCCAAGGACATTAGTGGGTCGGGTGGTCTTCCGGGCATAGGT
Organism: Picea engelmannii; assembly: GCA_009831015.1. Classification (NCBI taxonomy): domain Eukaryota; kingdom Viridiplantae; phylum Streptophyta; class Pinopsida; order Pinales; family Pinaceae; genus Picea; species Picea engelmannii. Next base: position 29,536 of record ML837195.1, on the reverse strand, counting down.
TGCACGGATAACTCACGTTCCGTTTCTCAGTGGTGCCCCCGCCAGCATTATTAGTAGGTTTCTTATCCCCCTTACCCTTCTTTCGTTGTTTTTTCCTTCCTTTAGGCTTCTAGGTGGCCTTTGGATTTGTCGATTGCACTGTGTGTACATACAACGTTTTAGTAGGGGGAGCAGCTAAAACAGTAGTTTCGCTGGCCGCTGTGTGTTGTATAGAAAATTGCTACAATTTCTTCATCAGTTGCTTAGCGGGATTTATTTGTGCTGAACCAACAATACCATCGGCATGTGGTCTAGCTCTCTGTTTGGTTTTATCAAGAATTGAGCGTGGCGCATCTGGAAAGATCTCTTATAATAAACCGGACTGAGAGTATATTAGCTCAAGATATTGAGCTCTCATGATGGCATCTTCTTTGGAAAACACTCCCAACATCGCGACGTCGTTGGATAACTAATGGACCAAAGACTTAAGGAACCACTCGAGAAGGAATGCTTGTGGGACTAGCACCTTAATTAAACTCTTCCAGCGTCTCCATTCTCGGATGTGACTAGAGATATGGTCCTCTTTTGTCTTGTGAAATTGGCCAACAATTCTGTGCCAGCGTCGTATCTCACAGGTAATTGGAAATGGTTTAGGAAAGCCATTGCCAATTTGCCGAAGGAAGAGTATATTGAGCGATTGAGCTCAATGTACCATTTCTTGGCACTCCCAATGAGAGTACGTTGAAACAATTGCAACTGTATGGAGTCGTATTTCAATGAGTTAGACGAGCACCAAAGATGGAAGGTGGTCACATGATCTCCTGGATCTTCGTTAGGCTTGGCCTCGAAATTTTGGTATGTCCGAAGGAAACTTCATTGGCATAGGGGGCCAACGCGGATCGTGATAGATAGGGTCATTCAACAACTTTGTCAATTCTGGAAAATGCAAGGTTGCTAGGAAAGGTATTTTGGGTTGTTGGTGATAACCATGGAAAAAGGGACCTCAAGTTTGACTGGCACCAGGTTGCCAGGAAAAGTTCGGTTGCTGGCCTGGGTTCTGGTAAAAACCATGGTCATGACCAGCATATAGATTCTACATGTGAGGAGACATCATTGACTGATTCCCAAAGTAGGACGTAGATGGTCGGGTGTGCATTACATTCAGAGGACTTTGGGAAGGGTTGCCCCATGCTGATCCCATGTGGATAGGCATAGTACCTTGTTCGTGGTTCCATTTGTTGTGAAAATAATTGCCCCAGATCGACATTCCTGATGAGGGAACTAATCCTTGCCAAGAATTCCAAGGCCCTGATGCAGAAGAAGTTCCTGGGTTTTCCCCCTGTGCAGGAATAATACCCTGCATAGGAATAGGTTGTCCGTAATCGGGATTGCCCCCAATTGGGAAAGCAGCTGACGAGAAAGAATTTTTACCAAATGCACCAAACAAAGAAAATGATGTTGAACCTACTGGCATATTATGCGAAGGTGGTCCTTGACTCCCTGCTCCAAATAAACTATGGTGTGTAGGTGGCCCGACGGACTGCTGGTGGGTATCACCGAGCGAAGGGGACGAAGGAGGTATATGACCTCCCCCGTAAGGGAAAGAGTTAAAAGGAGATGAAGTGCCCTCCATGTGGCCTTGCAGAGGAGCGTTAGAGCTCCCTGCCCCTAGACCTAAATTCTGTGAAGTGGAGTAGGAAAGTACATGACTTGTACCCGAGCTAGGCATCTCGTATGAGAATGGAGGGCCTGTCACACTAGGTGTGAAAGGAGTTGTGGCCGCCTCCATAGATGAGATCGGACCACTGTGCGAGGTGCAAGCGATCAAGACCATGGTGGCTCAGACCAGTGACCATGGGTTAGAAGGTGGAAACTCTCCTGTGGTGACAACCATAGTGGGAATTGAAGAATTCCCAGAAGGAGTGACAACATTTGTTTCCATTGCTGCGTGCGACACTGTCTGAAAATCGTAAGGGTGAATCGGTACGATGATGGGTGCCGAAAGATCAATGGTTGGAGTTTCAGATGGACCAAGAGCTTTCACTCCAAAGTCTAAGACTGTTGTTTCTTCCGGATGTTGGTTGGGTACAATTTCTTGTGACCCGGTCACTTCAAAAGACCCTTGTTGGTCTAGCTTTCACCTTAGTGGTGGCGGAGGTGGCTCCAGTGTAACTGGTGATAGGCCCAGAAGCCTTCGTGACTGACGGAGCTCATGATCCTCCACTGTGTGAGAATATCAAAGACACCCTAGGGCTTTCTATTCGTTCAAAAAAACAACACACACTAAAAAAAGTCCCTCCAAGATAAAACAAGCAAACACTAAACTAATTGGAAGAACAGTTACAACAACCAACAATAGAGCAACTTACCGATGCAAGTGAAACTTGAACATGAAATCACCCTCTGGGTATACTCTACAAAGCGTGGCCTAATGTCTGTCTTAGGTACCGTGGTATACCTCCACAATCACTTGTGTATGTCTCTAAAAAGATAGGCAACTAGGTTGCCAGCGCACGAATAATCACCAGGCGGGTACAGTCGAAAGTCGGGTAGACCACAATGAGTAGGGTATTGAGCCCGAAACATGTCAAGGGTATCGAAGGCAAGTGGTTTGGAAGACAACTGAGGACCTCGAACGAATTCGAGACCCACGAAGCTCCATGGAAAATGCAATCGATGGAATCCCAAGACAAGCCCTCTATATGTGTTCTCCACTACGATTGGTCCATCTTTGGAGGGGTTATCTCCGCTACCTTTCCTCACGTGACCTCGTGTTTATCCTCTGTGTTAGAGGGGGGTCCCTGATAACTTTCATGATACTGGACTTTGACACTCCCTAACTCAGACTCCAATGTTTGATTTTAATGGCCTTGAAGAGTTTCCTCTCCAACCTAATTCAAGGCCCTAACCCTAAACTAGTTGGTTGACCCTACAAACACAAAAAAGTCTAATGAATTTTAGATTTAGCGTTAATTTTTATGTCTTGTATTAAGTCAAAGTTTATGAAAGTGAAACTAGTGATGTTTGAAAGATGAAAGCAAAATAAACAGAAAGCTGGAAACAAAATACCTTCACTTAACTCAAATCTTAAACAACTTTTCAAAATTAAATTTTTTCTAAGATCTTTGAACAACAAACTCAAAGCAAGATTTCAATCGACTACAAGCTACTTATGATCTAAGTAAACCGTCAAGAACTTATGAAAGCAAAGACTTTTCCCGGGTTACTAATGCAAAACAACACTTTTTAACCAAATAAAGAAATAAAAGATTTTTTTATTTTATTTGAATGCTCACAAAGCAAAAAGGAAAAATATCAACAAGTCAAAACCAAGAAAACTTCTAGCCTGAGCACAGATCGCAAAGAGTCACTTTAAAAATCACACACAAGCAAATTAAAATTGGACTCTCACACTTGTCTAAAAACCCTATAAAAGAAAAATTTGAGGAAAACTTCTTAATGAAAAAGAAAGTTATTGCTGTGATAAAACCTAAGTTACTGACCACTATGACAGAGACCCAAAAACCTGAGAGGTATAACTCTTGTCAAAGGAAAGGATGACTGCCTCAGCTTCAACAAAAATTTTCTCCACAAGCACACTACTGACAGTTCAACAACAAGCGTGTGCACACGAGCTGTGTAAAGTCAGAGCACATGTACACGCGTGCTGGCCTTATACATGCCACTTGCATCTCTGAAACTCTGAGACAAATGAAAGGCCAAGCAATCTAGCCCAGGTAGAGACCACTAGTACTGAGAACCAGGATATCTTGAAGACTCAAACACTTACTTTAATAGAAAAAAGAAAACAATTCAAGGAAAACTTCATAAAACAAACCAATCTGAGGTGAAACCTAAGCTATAGACTGCAAACAACAAAGACTAGAAAGAGTTCTAGAAAACCCCTGAGAAGGACTATTTCTGACAGGGGAGAGGATGACTGCCTCTCTAAAAGAAATTTTCTGGAATCATACACACGACTGACACTTCCTTAGCTAGCATGTACATGTGGGCTATGAGAAGGTAGGGCGTGGGTACATGCGTGCAGACCTTATACAGGCCGCATGTACCTCTGTGGGTCTCGGAAAATAAAAAAAATGCAGTCAAGCAAGGAAATAGAGATAACTGGTATGGAAGACCAGAATCTCTGTTAGCTTAGACTTTTGCAGAAACTTTAAAAACAAGGAATGAAACCAGTTTTTAAGAATGCCCAAAAAATATTCCCAGAAACCCTAGAGATCCCCAATATGGTCGCCAATTCTATTATGAGTGGGAAATCCCTCTACGGACTAGCACTTAGGGTTTTATCATGCATGTAGAAAAGACCTAAAGATTCCTACTTTCTATTGTCATCCTAGAACTAATCCCCATTATTCTTAAGCAAATACATAGTTAAGAAGATCAAGTGAGCATACCTTATTTCGGGTGTTTGATATCGATCCTTCTTCACACTTGGTTACTCTTTGACTGTATCTCTCCTCTCAAGGCTGATCTACATTCACATAAGACAAACAAAGAACTCCACATGCATTTTATCTATAGATTAATGGGTTAGAGATTTAATCAACATGTATGCAATAAACCATGAAAACCTCATATGGTGGGACGAGAAAAGTACTTCTTTATTATTAGCTTCAATAAATCAAATTACAATGATGAAGCCGGCCACTGCTCCATGAACCTGGTCCCGGGCTCCTCTTCAACTGTCCTCCAACTTCTTTGCCCTATACTTCTCTTTGCATAAGGATGTCTAAAGGTTGGGACAAAGGGAATGCACAATTGGGTATAGTTTCTTTACTATGATTCTCCTCTTCCAAATGGGACCCCTAACCCTTCTTTTATAGGCTAGAAGAAGCTAGGTATTTGGTTGAATTTCTGGCCATGCATGGCCGAATGGTTTAGTTAACTTACCCAAAGCTGTGTGTTCCGTCAAAAACTTTCCTTTTCTTGTGCTTTTGTAGGTACAGGCGGGCTATCTTGGGTTAGCTAGCATGTACACGCGTGCAATAATGTAGTAGGGTGCGTGGGCCTTTATAAAAGGGGTTTTTAAGAAGAGTTGTTCAAAAGTGTTTTGGCAAACAAGGAATCTGAGATGGCCTGATGCCAGGTAAGCATGTCTGGTGAAAATTAGGGTTATAACATTGACAAAGTGATTTGTGTTTATTGTTACCTCTAGGTATTTTTAGTGGTGTGATTGGTTGTCATAGATTGCTTTGAGAAGGTGTGTGGATAGTCACATAGAGCTTACAACTCAAAGTGGCTAATAAACCACCCCGTAGATAGAGTATAATTCAAGGTCTTCCACTAGAAGAAAAAATAGAAATAATTCTCCCTCACCTCCACTAAGCCATCGTCTTGATCAATCCAATGCTTTTGTACCAATTGGTCTAGTCAAGATCTCAGCTACAAAACCCTCAGAATTTAACACTTCAGAACTAGAGGTTGTAATTGTCTAATATATCAGAGCCAAATAATATGCTCCAACTTTCAACCCTCTGCTAGCCAGAATTTTTCCATCACCCGTGGTACAAGTTGCTCCTCCTAGATCATACTTTTATGATAGTATCCCTCTTCATTGGGCCATTATGGAAGACACTCCACAAATGTCTGGGTAAGGACTCCCTACAACTCCTACTATGACAATAATCACCAACGAGATCTTTCCTACTGGTATGTCTAAGATAATGACTAGTGTGGTCTATTCCACCATAGCTGCTCTGATCAACAACATTGTTCCATTGGTTGTTCATTCCACTCTTTCTATGAGTGAAACCATGTCATTTTCATCGACAAAAAATGATTTTTCTTTCATTGTGTTGTCGATGGGAATGCTTAACGCGTTGAATGGTTCCCATTCAACATCCAAAGTTTCTAACTTTGGTGCAGGGAGTTCTGTAATTCCCTACCAAGCGATCCTTGGGGTGGAGGTCACATTCCTTCATCGTTCTCATCCATTGGGAGAGGGGATTTCCTGTCTTCCATTCCTAATCCCTTCGGGGGATGGGGCGCTTCTACGGGTACCATAATCATGCCATCCACTTCCACTCTGTTCACATTATACGATGGATTAGGAGTAATCATTTCACCGCATCTGCAATGTCATCAAGGGGAAACCCCTTCCAAGCTCAGTGGAATCTCATGCAAGGTTATTTCCCTTTGCAAGGGATGTCGTCAAGGGGAAACCCATTTCTCGGTTAATATAACCTCATGCAAAGGACTAGTTCCTTCACAAGGAGGTCCAACAGGGGGAAACCCTATTTTTCCATCCGGGAATCAGATGGGTGGAGGCTATCCTCCATTCAACCAGAGCCACCAAGGTTTTACCCAAAGATTTGGTCCATCGACAAACTCTTCCTGACAACCTGGTGCTAGTTGCAATCCAGGACCTTCTTTTCAAGCTGCTAATCAGTCGATGACGCAACCCAAATTACCTTTTCTGGCAACTCTTCAATTTCCAGATTTTCCTAAGTTGATGAATGACCCCATTCATCATGACCCAAATTGGCTTGCATTACCCATAAAACTACCTTCGAATATACCAAAATTTGAAGGAAATAGTGGGGCGTATCCATAGGATCATGTGATGACATTTCATTTATGGTGCTCGTCTAACTCGCTTAATGATGACTCGATCCAGCTACGTTTGTTCCAACGTAACTTCATTGGGGGTGCCATGAAATGGTACATAGAACTGGAGAGTTCCAAGTATGTGACGTTTGGAGATCTCACCATGGTTTTTCTCAAACACTTCCAACTCCCTGTTCGATATGATGCCAGTACAATGCTCTTGGCCAACTTTGAACAAGATAAGGCTACACACATTTTCAATCATATTCGGGAACAAAGGAGATGAAAGAGATTTATTAAAGCCACAAATCTACCATAGTTTCTCTTAGAATGGTTCCTTAAGTTGTTTCTTCCTTATATTTCTAAGGATGTAGCAACTTTAGGCGTATTTACTGAAGAACATGCAATTTTTAGAGCACAAAAATTAGAGTTAATTTACTCTCAATCATGAATTCTCTATGAGATCATGCCTAACACACCATGATTAACCCTCGACTTATTGAAACCAAAATAGGGATCACATGTCGATGACATTGTTGGTTCCTCTTAAAACAAAGCCACATGCCTGGTCTCTAACCAGATGCAACAATTGTCAATTCAATAAACTGTAACTGGTCCAACCTATGGCTCGACCACCCCCACAACCCAGTCCTTTGATGTACAGACTGTGCAATCAAAGACTTAGAGGGTACTCAATATCCCAGAGAGAAAAAGAAAGGCAAAGGCAAGAACGGTAGTGGGGGAAACGACAAAAATCCTAACAAGAATGCTAAGGGGGAAAAGGATGAAAAGAGAAAGGTGAAGTTCCCATGCAAGATTTGTGGGGATGATCACCTTACTCATCAATTCCCAAATATGGAAGAAGCCCAATGATTGATAAAGTTGCAAAAAAAACAACAACCTGATGTATTGCAAAATCCATTTCCACAAGGACAAAATATGTAGGTTGGCTCTTCCACTTCCAATCCGCAAGGGGGCACTTCTAGTGCAACTTTTCCAGATGAATCTTTCTCATTTGTTAATATGGATAATTCTTCAAAGTTAAAATAAGAGTAGGTAGAATTGTCGACTTGTTGGCAGCCAACCCATTTTTTTCGATTGCTCTCAAAAAGCTGCCTACACCCCTTGTCGTATTACGACAAACCATCGTCGCATTGTGCTAATGGACATTCATCTTATTTTTGCGATCATTACAATTCAATATCGACCCAGTTTTTCACAACTGCAAGTGTGAAAACACTTCTTTCGTTGATTATATTGTCGTCGTCTTTGGTTGATACTTGATCACCGGTTTATCATCTGATTGCTAATGTTGTATCAGACTTATGTTCTTGAGCATTCTTGATTACGCATTTGGATATATTTCATTGTAAAACCTTTGGGCATGAAAGTTATTGGT